>JAQIXG010004604.1:0-12650 GCA_034700105.1 Oconnorella tubifera
TATATCTTTCAGTGCTAGGATTATAATATTATTCAATATTACCTCGCAATTTTGAATGTTATTAAATCTTTATATACTGAAAAAGATTGTCACATTTTTTACAGATAAACTCGTCACTTTTAATCGACGATTAATGTGTTAGTATGTAAAGAAATTATTTTTTCTAGTAGGCTATTTTTCGAGAGGAGGGGGGGGGGGGTGGTGTTACTGGGACCCTGTTACAACACTTATAACCGTAATACAATACTTAAAACGACTGTAATATTGGCTTTCACATAGATACTTTTATGTTTAAACAAATGCTAGATACATTTCTTAACTATTATTGTTTTCTTCAAGTGCTTGTTTAAAGTTGTTTATATATGAAAATATAAACAGATTGAAAACGTGACTGTTTTATAATGCACTTGAAACGTGAGGCGTTAAACGCGACGGTTTATTCAATTTACACCCACTAGTGACGTCAGCGGTAGGTGGGGCAGGCTTGCTTCAACGTGATTGGTTGGTTGAACGTATCTCGTGGTATGGCGCCACATAGTAGGCGTGGCTAATGAGCCGGCTGTATTGACCACGTGACTGAGCCAATAAATCGATATGCAAGCTAGAGTATTATTCCGGGCGTTTATTTTGTAACCAGGATAAGACAGGCTTAAACAAGTATTGGTTAAAAGTTTCCAATTTGGAATGGGGGACCACGCCTCAATGCTTAAAACTGGTGACAAAAATATCCAAATCGTTATAAAAAGTGAAAACATGTTTTTGTCATACATTTTATAACGAGTTTTTAGTTACTGAGAGATTTTTAAATTGATTTGTAATAAAAAATGTAAGAGAACATTTTATATATAATTTTAACTATTCCAAGTAGCCTCTCCGACGCCTACCCCTCCCTTGGTTATGACCCTAGAATCAATTATATTGTGTATACTGTCCAGCCTACAAATGATAGGTAAATATATTAGACAGATAAATACATGACAGTGCAAGTTTATTTATGAAGTAGTCGGATTCATTTTAAATTATCAATTAATTATTTATAACTTATTACGACAGAACAGGGGGAATATGATGCCAAAAGATAGTTGATTAGGACAGTGTTGGAATTAACAAATTTGAAGTGGGAGGGGGGTCAAAAATGAATTTTTGGCGAAGTGCGTGGGTTATGAAAGATCAGTGGGAAGATTAAAATAGATGTTAGGGGGAGGTGGGAGGGGGGTAACCAAACTATTATTTAACTTCTATGTTAGATAGAAAGTGATCATTTGTGAGTAAAAAAATAAATGGTTTAATATTTTGATTAAAATTAATCATATTTACAACTGATTTATTTCTATAGTGTTCCCATCTATTATTTCTTGTATCAGCGCCACTTACTAACAACAATGACTCGATAAATTTAAAAAACTTTCCTTATCATAGTTACAAATTCCTTTCCCCCGTTAAAGCCAAACAGTATAGTCCCGCCCCTCAGTGCCAGTGCCCTCTATTGGCTTCTCCAGTGACCACGCCCCAGCTATCATAACCACGCCCCAGCTCTACTGTAATATATCCAATATAAATTCTCACCATTCACTGAAAACGCATGCTTACTTGTGTTAACATGGAACGAAGCGTATCTCCTCGTGTTTGTCTGCCTGTCCGTCGCTTTGTCCTCGTCGCTACCTTTGTTTTACTCGCTGGATATCCGTCTGTATTCGTCGAAGGTATTTATTCCCTTTTTATTCTTTAATTTTGTGTTGAATTTGTATTTTATAATTTCACGTGTTTGTGTAGATTTGACATTGCCATGCCTTTGTAATGGTATTAATCAATAATTGAACAATTTTTTTAAGGGGGGATTTAGGATGAAGGATTAGGGGGCGCTTAGTGCCCCGACTTAAAATTGTGTATTGTTTGTAATTAACTAAATTTTTTTAATATAGATTAATTGGTAAAATAATTATGTTGAAAAAATTGAATATGTTGTGCACTTGAAACTTTTAATGCATTTTTTAAATCTGTGTTTTTTTCGTTGATTTATATGAAGAAAAATGCAGAAGTAGAAAAATTGGTAGAAGTAGACAATGTAGAACATATATTTACTATATGAATCTGCAGCTTAGCCAGAATTTAACAACAGAGAGTGGGGAGGAGGGGGGGTTTGTTTTGAAAAAATGATGTAATGATCTTTTTCCCAAATAATCTTTTCCATTTGTTTTTTTTAGCAGTTTAAAGATTAGACATACTTCACATGCATTGAGATGGATTTTAATAAAAAAACTTTTCACAAAACCTCAAAATGTAACTTTTTCTCACTTATTTTTCCTTATACTACCTTAAAACAATCAGTAATATTTCAGGGAGGAAGGGGGCTTAACCCGCATTCTCAATTGGTCTTTTAACAGTGACATTGACCTAGTACAATCTTATTGCTGACACTTTTCTGCTGACACTTTTTTAACACTGGCTCACTATATAATATCAAATTAATAACTAGACTTACATTAGACTATAAAGGCGTAAATCACTGAAATAAGATTGTTTAAAACTGGAGTAATAAATCTATCAAACTGAGATCAATAAAGAGAATTGTTGAGATTATTTTTGATTTCTTAATTAACACGTCCAGTAGTATAATAATAATAATACAGCTCAGTTATCGATCTAGTACTTATTTGCTATTTCTTATAGAACTAGATTTTCAAGCGATTTTATTTGCTAAGTGATCACTTACTAAGTGATTGAGTGATGCAATAGTTTCTCTATATTTAAGGTCATTTTACTGAGCCAAGGTTTTTTGAAATATAGAAAAAAGAAAACGGGAAACAAACAATTGAATAAAATGTAACACTACATTTCGATGTCTCTATGTACTAGACAAACAGTAGGTCTGTCTGTCTGTTATAGATGGACAGACAGAGTGAGAATATAAGGCTCTCTGTATAAAATATAGAAGCCTGGAATTAGTGTATTGTGTGAAAACAATCTCTCGCCAGCCTAATGTAGCTTAGATCACGTGATGCAATGCAACCAATCAGAGGCTGATGAGACGATCATCTGATACTGCTAAAATCTGATACTGATATATGACTGCTAAAAACAGTTTTTTCTGGGTTAATATGTAGCAAATGCCATATGATGCTTTTTGAAGTCAATGATAAAAATCCTGTATTGTTTTTAACAGTGTTTTTAAAGGAATATGTTTTTTACATAAAATTGATTTTACTACAAAGGTACATTTTCAGAGTTGTAAAATTTTATGTCTATGTAATTTTACGTCTATGTTTTACTCAACGTATATGATTCGAGGAATGTATTGAATTTTTTATATAAGGAAATTATGAAGGTTACTGCTTTTTTGAAACAAAAGAGACAATTTTTAAAAACTTTAAAATTATTGTTTTATTTGATCAAAATTGATTTATGCATATTACAGTTTATACTATTAATTTTGAAAGTATTTACTGTTTCATCTATTCTTTGTTTAAGTTCTTTTTCAAGTTTTTTCTATAGCAGCAGTTCAAATGTATTGTGTTCTTATTGAAATTCTTAGTATCAACTCAAAATAAACTTTTTGATCTTTTCCAGATTATAAAGTGTGGGTGACACTTTATAATCTGGAAAAGATCAAACTAAAGTTGATAACTAAGAATTTCAATAAGAATACATTTGAATAATCAAATGTCAAATCTGACAGAATCTAAGTGTCGGGTGACGCTTAGATTCTGTCAGATTTGACGTTTGATTATTTTCTTAATGAATTTATTAAAGATAGATTTATTTATTTATAATTATTGAAATTGTTAGTAGAACAAAAAATGAGGTGTAAAAATTATAATCATGAATTGGTTTTAAGGCTCAAACTTAACATAAAGAATCAAAGTGAATTGATTAGTAGTTTTTAGTAAATTACTATATCTATACTTAATAGAAACTATACATATTATAAATAATTGTATTGATTTATGTAAAAATTATGTATTTTAGTAAATGCTTGCATTTTTATTAAGTTACAAAATGCCCTTATGAGTATTTCTATCAATCATAATTATCAGTGTTTTTTTTTAAAAGTCCAAGGTCTAAGTTACTCTGAAGTGGTGCTTGAATTAAGTGGGAGGGTACTATTGAGTGCATTGCGAAGCCTCTTCTTGGAAGAAACAAGAAGCTGCTGTTGACTTCTCATATTGCTCAGCATTTGCCACTTAATCCACTCAATGTTTGTGTGTGTTGTAAAGTGAATCCAGCCAGGGGAAAGATGAGATTTGCAAAGTTGTATAGGAACCAGTACTAATTGTATAAACAGTGAAACGTTATGGAAGACTGATCAAAGTGTTGCCTAGTAAGAGGGATGTACAAACTGATGGTTTATTTTGATAAGTTGTGTAAAGTATAAGGTGTTGTTTATATGTATAAGATGTTGCGTTTCTGAGAATAAATCGCTTTATATTGCAGATAATTATGTAATTTCTGCTTGGGAGTTTGAGTATGTGTAGACAGATGTGTGGGTATCTGTGTGTGAGTTTGCTTATCAGTTGGATTTACATTGTTGCATTTTATTTGTACACTTAATTTAGTTGTGCAAAGTTTTATTAAATTAAGTTAGCATACAAACGTCTTTTAAATATAGACAGAGATTGTCTAAAATAAGTGTCTCTAAAATAATTGTCTTTGTTTACATTAGCCCTGTGCAAATCTATTATCATAATCATACATCAGATATTAGAAAAAATATTGAAATTCTGATCCTTGCTAGTTTTCTGCTGCCCTTTGCAAATGTGATCTTTGACATGGCGTTAACTCGACCAGTATTTGGACTGACGCCAATTTTATATTTGAATTGCAAATATTAAGTAAATGGGCTATTTATGGATGCCTGCAGGAATCAATATATTGTTTTATATGACCCAAATATTGATGGTAAGATCTGTGATCAGCCCAATTGTTTATTTATTATATGTATACACACAGCACAATGCCTGATCAGATATTGTAGCAAGTTAAGACTTTATTAGTCATACAGTAAAAAAATACACGTTAAGACATTGACATACCTAGTTGATCGCAGACATTTTAAATATAAAATTATGCCAGGTAAATTCTGAATCTCCTGGTAATGAAATAAACCAGTGTGTCTGGAAACACTGGTATTATAGAGTCCAGTAATAAAATAATATTACTTTATGGGGATATCTTATGAAATTTGTTTTTGCTAAATGGTCGGTTATTGTCATTTCTTTTCGTTTATTGTTCTTTTTGGAACGTATCATACAGTGCGATATTATAAGATCTGCAGAATATCATGCTTAGAAATCTCTATGTTATTTGATCAAATTTGATTTTTATCGTGAAATCCGTATCATTACTCCGCTTTGTGATTATTGTTAACTTTATGAAAAACTGAGCATATTTGGTTTTGTTATCAGTGTTTATAAAGAAAAGAGTACAATTTACACTGGGATGAAACCCCCTGACGACTATTTAGGTATTGTAATGCACAGCATTACAATACCTAAATATTATTATGAAACAAGATCTGTATTATTACGTAATACAGATCATATTTCAATGTAAATATTTGGAGTAAAAACTGGGAGACTACAAGTGCTTCTGGTTATTGCTTACTTTCTTTGCAAAAGAGATTTTTTTCTTCAACAGTTTAGTATTAATTTAAGAGGTATAAACTGTGATTAAATGATTTTTTCATGGATTAACATTAGAAAAGCTGGATTTTAAGGGCTTTTTAAAAGTCTTTTTTCTGTATCAAATAACAGCATAATAGACTATCCAATTCATGCAGTACACGGAAACAAAAGTTAAAGTATTAAATTAACCATCTTAACTAAGATTATGGTTAAACACTTAACATTAGTTGTCATTCTTTATTTTGAAAAATATTCCTACAGAATAATGATGGATATAGTGAAGAAGATCAATATTTAGATTTATATAGGTTCAGTTTTTAAACACATTTTTCATGATAGTAGTACACTGAATTAAATTCTCAAATATTATAATGCTAATTTGCTGCATACTTTAGTATGGCAACTAAATTTAGGTCTACTTCTGCTACTTGTTCATATAATAGGTAATGCAGACAGTACACTTAAGTTATCATGTAATGTTAGAATTCTCTTTGCATTGTAATTATTATACACAAAATTAAATAACCTATTTGCTCTTATGTATCATTACTGTAGATAGCAAGGAACCAAATAATAGATATTAATGGACATTAATCAATTGATAGCCAATTCATAGCAATTAAATACTAAATATCATGAGCGTTTTTGTCAATATCATACTCGGTCCATCAATGAAACAGATTAGAACAATCATTTCAAATGATCTGCTTTATAGCTTTATAAATCGTTTTTTAAAGGTGTCTTAATTTCGTAATAAATTACAGAAAACTAAAACATGCAAAAGCAAAATTGGAACAGGAATTCGATAAATGCTAAAAAATTACTTAATATATTTTCATGCGTAACGGCTTCTACATCTTAACTTTTTGAACAGAAGTAATTCTGACCAATTTTACAGCGCTCTATCATTTCAATAGAATTCAATTAGAGTGATTTATTTTTAACAGAAACATATAATTATTATTATAGAATTGCATAATTTGTTTTTCTACCTCGTTATGTCAATTAAATGAAGCTATGGTGGACTGTATGATGCAATGTATCCCACTGAGTAGCAGAAAATGATGTTTTTTCTCTCTCTCGCGTCTGTTTATTATAACTAATTGCATCGCATTTATTGTGTTCATGATTTTCATAAACTTTTTCTTGGTTTCTGTCTGTTTTGTGTTCTTTTCTTATTGTATTAACTTTATGCATAAAGTTCATTCTTTGTTGATGTATTTCAATGTGATATATATTTTATAGTCAGCTATTTTAGGGAATAAAATATTATTGTTATTAAAAATAATATTAAAGTATTATTATAAATATTAATATTATTTATTCATCACTAAATAGTCTTTCAATACTGATATAATAATGTTAAGCACAAGAAAAATCAATTTTTTAATACATTTCTCTCCATACATAAAAACGGCCCAATTATTTAATTCTTTGGAGTTGGCTTAGGATTGCAGTTAGAGTTATGATTGCAGTTAGGGTTATGGCTGAGGTTATGGCTACGTTATGATTAGTTTGGAGTGTGGTTATTGAATGAATTGACAGGATCATTCTTTCTGGTGAATGTATTCTTGTCCATTTTGTACTATTTCTCTCAATTGCTAATTTACAATTATTCATACTGTAATCTTTCATCAATTTCAGGCAATGCACTTGCTCAATCCCCCATACAATGCACCGAAGGCAAGATGCGGTGCGCTGATGGCACCCAGTGTTACGGCGCGGCTGATCGTTGTGATAAAATCCCTCACTGCAGTGATGGGAGTGATGAGGCTGACTGTCAGTTGAAGTGCAGAGACACTGAGTTTGCGTGCGAAGCTGATGACGTCTGCTTGATCAATCGTTTCAAATGTGATGGAAGTCCGGATTGTTCCGATAACTCAGATGAAGATGACTGTAAGTGTTGGAAAGTAATTGATTTTGTTTTTGTGTATTTTAACTTATTGCTAATGTAGTGCTGTAGACATAACATCTTGTCACTAACATTCTTGCTTATGTTTCTTTAAAATTTAAATAAATAATAAAATGTGTCATTGCTGCATGTGATATGGCTGATTAGTGTTTCATTATGACTAACAATTGAATACTCTTCATCAAAACTATATTCATAGTTTTATTAAACTAAATGTTACTGTTAGTCAATGAAATGAAGTGAATTTTTAATGAAAACTTCTCATTATCACAACATAAGCATGTATGTTATGTTATGAAAAGAGTCATTATTCAAGGCTTGTTGAGAGTACTGTATGTGACTCAGAACAGAATGATTTCAGGTTTGAGCCTTTGGCTTATTTGGCTAGCTGGAGCACCCTTTAAAAAGCGCTCAATTCATCAAGTACAAGCCTATTAAACCAGTTTAATCTTTATAGTCCTTTCCCTGTCACATTAATTCAGTTCAGTCTTTATACATCATTTTTTATTTCTAAAGAAGAACTATATAGTACTATTTGTTTAAGTATCATCAGTTGATTTCTGCACACCTATTTCAAAACATATCATTATGATTTTCTATATTTTGATATGACTTCCAGAAACAATAGATTACTTTCAGTGTATTGCAATGATTGTTAAATTTATTATTATGTATTTGCTGATATTATCTGCGATGATTTAAAATAGCTATAACTTATAACTTATAACAAGCAGGCCTCCGGTTCAAATGTACCACCAAAAGCGATGCCAAAATAAAGTTTTGTCTATTTCATTCAGGTGATGAGGTTACGTGTGATGAAGAGAGCGAGTTCCAATGTGTGTCAGATAAGAAATGCATTGTAGCGATGCTGAGATGTGATGGAGTCAGTCACTGTCATGATAATTCTGATGAGGAAGATTGTCTCACTGAGGAACACCAAGGAGGTACATTGGAAAAAAATTACAATATTATATATTATACTATTATAGTATAATATAAATTGTGTAATGTCAAGTTTCGTTAGAGAAGTGGTTAGAGTGCTGGACTCGGGCTCAATGGGTCCAGGTTCGATTCCCGAATAGTTCAGTATTTCTCGAATTTGCTGCACTCTTTAGTAAGACGTTTAAATTGACAGCTACTTCTGAGACATAGTTATAATGCGGTAATCCAGACATTAAACTTGACTTTTAATAAAGTAATATTGTATTATGCACTGTCATTTTCACAGTTTATTGTGAAAAGTTGGTTTGTGTTTTGGAAATTAAAATGATTACAAGGTTTATATGTGCGTGGTTGTTCATTCCCAAAGGAAAATTATTTATTGTACTGCTTGAAGAGTGGAACGCAATATTGATTTGATTTTTGGAAATCCGGTTGAAATTCTATCACTAAATGACATTTGTGGTCATGAGGTGATTTTGTTTAAGCCACAAAATTGAATGGAATCTTTTAAGCAGTTGCATTTTATTGTTTTAATTCAGTAAGTGTACAAAAAGTTTGCTTATATGGTCTTAAAATATGTGCATTGGTTTTTAAATTATTGTTACAATTAGAGTTGAAAGTGGATAAGACTTTGGATTAGTTTTTTAACCTATAATTTTTGTGTAGTTTTTAGATATCGTTATGTAAAGTTATGCAGCATTGAAAGAAAATAGCTTATTCAGATTCAGTAGTGTATATAGTAGTGTATAAGTTAAGAATTTGGGTTGTATTTACAGATTATCGAATGTTTGATTATTGCAAATTGAATTTTTTTGAATATATCTAAATGTATGTACGAATATAGCATTTATTGGATCTTGTTGTAGTAGTTTGCAAAAATGTGCAAAAATGTCATGAATTAGTTTATTATTATTAGGGCGGTTAAAAGCCAATAAAGTCAAAATGGAATATGTTGATGATGATGATTTGAAACGTGAAGAAGTGCAATAAACAGTGTTCTATACCCCCCCCCTGTTGCAAGTTATAAAGTCAAAATACGGTCAAAATTTGTACAAGAGAGCAATAAAGTCAAAATTGGCTTTATCAGATCAAAATATAGTTAAATTTACCCCAAAAATCCATCAAAAAAAATCAGAAAGGACAAAAATTATCGCAATTCTTGTACTTTTTTAATTTAATCTCCATACACATTTGCAATAATTAGTGTGAGAGTAATAATAAATCCAGTCTGTTGATATAATTATTGTGATGTTAGGATAATTGCTTTTGTCCTATTTCAAAGTGAATCCTAACGTGCCAACATTACTGAGGCTAGTTCGATGTTAATGTTTCAATGTAAAACTGGCAAATTCATCCAGACATAAAATTTTAAATTCTTAAATAGTGGAAAGATATTTAAACATGCACTGTATGTACACTAGTTTAGTTAGTAAATTTACTGACTAGAGCAGATTATATTGCTGATGACTCTGGCATTATTGTTTAACTCGATGACTGTTATTACTCTAATATAAGATATCAGGTTCTGTAACAGTAAATATCACTTAAGGTCACATGTAATAATTCTTCTCTGAATGATTGAGTCATGTATAATCACTTTCCCAGGCTCCTGTTGCAGTCATTAAGTTAGCAGATAAATGTATCATCTGTGAATTGGTTGCAAGGATTTTGGTATCAGGTCCATGTGTTCTTTTCTACTAAGAGTTGTGACATTGAAATGATAATAACCAAATAAATTTAAATAAGAACAATTAAGAAATAATGTTACCTTATAAGCTACTGAATGTGATGTAAAATGAAAATAGAATTATATCCTTTTTATATCCGATTATAAATGTTAGAACAGTAATATTGACAGAGGCTAGTAGCATATAGTATTATTACACTTTACTGTAAAAATATTTTACAGTGCTTGATTCAATAATTCCACTAATGTTATAAGCTAATTTTCTTATAATACATTGGCCAATGTAGTATATCCTTTTTATAGTTATCATCCCAGCTAGGTATCATTTTGAAATTTTATATTTTTTACTTGTATATCAAATTTCAAACTTGTAACATGATTTTTTAAGCTATAAAAGCAATTTTCTCATTGTTTTTCATTTCCTGGGCTTTAATAGCCAACTACAGTATATTCTTTCCATTTTTGTATTTGTGTCGTTTATATGGTTACCATTTACTTAATGTTTGTGGCTTCTTTCTAATTGAATTTATAATTAAAATCATCTAAATTTATACTTTTACGATACACTGTATACACACATTTGGTAGTTTTCTCACTAATACTCTTTGTATTTTTATCATTCATATTCATGTATCCTCATCATCAAACGAATGATGCTAATTTGCCCACTGGTGTAGATTTCTTGTTCTACTCGGCATATTGATTCAGCCGATGACGCAGCACTTTTGTCAATAGCTCGATTTTCTATTCTGTGTTTGCTTCAGCTAGAGACTGCTTTAATTGGATGATGGGACTGTTTTTATTCGCAATTTTTGTCGATTCACCGCGTCATGATCGCGTTGTTTTGATGGCATTGATAATAATTGTAAATAAGTTTGCACTGAGAATATGTGACGCCCTTGTTAAAGTTTGATAATTTTCCAGAATTTAAAGTAATATTTAATTAAACAGGATGTAGTTTGCAATTGTTGTAGATAGACAAGGTGTTGTTTGTTACTAATTTAATTAAAATCTGTAATATGTTTTGGGAAACTAATTTTAAATTGTTGGTATTTTCTCAATTTTTATCAGACTATCGTGAGATTTGTTTTGTTTTTTACAGTCACGTAGAAAACTAGTTAGTTTTAAACTATATTTATTAGTAGAATTGGCATTTTTTTAAAGAGTATTTGTTATAAATGAGAAGAATATTTAAAGAAATTATTCTTCAATATTGAAAGTTTAAGAGAGAGGCTCCTTTCAATTTTCAAACTTGTTGAATCCTTAAGATTGTTTAAAAAGAGTTCTAACATTAAAATAACTATAGAATAATTGTTATGTGTTTTGTGAGACGGAAGGTGTTCTGTCCATACCTGTTGAAAAGTCAAAGTTAATTTTAACATCAAGTCAGTTTAAGTGTAATATTACTGTTTGAAAATTTGGAATGAAATCTCAAATATAACTACCAATTTAAGCACCTTACTGAAGGATGCAGCAAGTGAGAAAACTTGGGCTTCAGGCAGACTCAAACCCAGACCTTTCGTGTCTGATTTAAGCGTTGTAACCACTTCGCTAAAAGTTTCAAAAATAAAAAATGAGCTTCCGCGCAATAAATATTTTCTGCCGTTATCAAATCGTCTTCTTTATATCTTACGTTTATATCCTTCGATTTATATTTTATACTTCTTCTGGAATAGTTTTCCTTAAATTTTACATAAGGAAAACTATTCTAGATAATCATAATATACTGATTATTATTTTTTATTGCACAGAAATGCATGACAGTCACGGTTGCGATCCTGATAAAGAGTTTGATTGCACCGGAGATGGCTCTCAGTGCATCAGTGTTGATGCTCAGTGCAATAGCATAGAGGACTGTCATGGGGGGGAGGATGAAAATGCTACCAATTGCGAAGAATGGGAATCGAGTAAGTTTCGCAAAATTTAAACGTAATAATGATAATTAAATGTTGTTATTTCATTTTATGGAGTGCTGGGATTCTCAAAGTATACGGGCATTTGAAGATTTTCTTGTTCACTTGTTTGAAGACATGAAAAAATTAATTTGAATTAATTTGAATGAACGGAAACAATATTTAATGCAAGTAAGAAGTACAATTTCTTGTACTTATAAATTATTAATTGGTTTTTACAGTTTTGTAGAGATTGAATTCATTCAGTAAAGTAAGCATTGGCTGATACAACGGATACATATGTTATGTAATTTTAAATTTAGGGGAGGGGCTGTTGCTTTGCGGATCCCTAATAATTTTAAATATCTATTGAATGTGATTTTTTAATTTTTACAGTTTTTTATTCTCATTTCTTTTTTGAATTTAGATTCACTAGCAGTATACTGTGCAAGGTTGTTTTCTTTGTATATAGCATTTGACTATTTATTTTAATATTTATATATATATATTATGAATTTTAGTTTAATTTATTTTTTATTTTTTTTTATTTAACTAAAGGTGTCATTTTTGTTCTTGAATACACAGTTTATGATGTA
>JAQIXG010004605.1:0-12650 GCA_034700105.1 Oconnorella tubifera
TATTAAATTTTTTATGTCGGCACAAATTGTTAGCAAGTTATTCTGTAATTGCTTGTGATTTGTGTCAATCATTTTATGTCGTGCTATAGATTTGACAGGCATAGGAGAGAGCACGATGTCGCGCAGAAAATCTTTTAAAAAATCGTTGCGGGAATCATTCAGACGTTTACGCAGCCGACGTTCAGACAGAAGACGTAGACCCGGTGCTGCGAGCTCGCGTGATTCGCCGGGGGGAAACAGAATGTCACCAATGTAAGCGTCATGAATATTATATCGCGATATGTCTAATAGCGTAATAATAATAATAGTATAATATTATATTACTAGCGATCTTTGTCAAAAATTGACAAGTATATTGTCAAATTAATAATAATAATAATATGATTTTATATTACTAATGATTGTCAATATTATATAAACATAAATTTGAAACAAACCGGTTCACACTGGTTTAAGCTTTGAGCGTTACAGATGGAGATAGAAACTTACGAAATTAGACTATTAGATAATAATTTGTATTTAATCGTTTATTATTATTCTGTTATTACATCTATTCTTTATTATTACTATTTTTATTATTATTTTAAATAATAATATAAAATAAAATAGAGATAACTTTTTTTTGTTGAATAATTCGCAAATTGCGTTTAAACGTTTTTCTTCTTTTTAAACGTATATTAATTTCTTGCGCGCAGTAATTCACCGCGCAAGCCGGGTTCAAATGCTAACACGCCGACGAGACAATGGCACAACGACAGTTCGGTCGACATGGAAGCGTCGCCCAAGCCGGTAGAGCGCGCTATCGAAGCGAGATCGGCGGACGACGTGTCCGGATCTATCGTTCGCACTTTGTACTTCGCAGATACTTTTCTCGTTAGCAGTAAGTTGAACATTTTATTTTTAATTTTATGCTTTTATTTAATTGACTAGTGGTTATTACATTTTTAAAAGTAAGTAGTTTAATACTCTTCTTTTTTATATTAAATTATATTTAATATATTTATTTATTAGAATTGATTTAAAATTAATTATTTGAATATTGACTATCTATGAACTGTTTATCAGTGATTATAATTATTTAAATAATCATTTAAAATGATTGACGCTTGATTACATTTAAAGCAATATTTTAATATGATCTATTTATAGGCCAGCATCACACGCCTACAATGTGGGCGGGAACTAATGCAGGCTCTGTGCTTGTCTATCAAATAACTCTGCCCAATAGTGATAAGAGAGAGGCGGAGCCTGTGCAGTGCATTCTGGGTAATACTGCATTTGCTGTTTTGCTATTTTATTTATCTAATTATCTGTTTCTATTATTGTCTATCTGTCTCTCTATCTGTCTGTCTATCTAGCTGTCTGTTTGTCTGTCTGTCCATCTATCTGTCTGTCTATCTGTCTGTCTGTCCATGCAGCTAAAGAGATCCATCTGAAGCACCATGCACCAGTCATCAGTATATGCATCATAGATAGAAATAACTTCCCTCTTCCGTCAGCTCTTGACACACAGCATGAGAGGTCAAGACGCGCTGACATGACAGGAGGACATAGCGTCATTATATGCTCTGAGGAACAACTCAAGGTAGGGTTAAGATTAAGGTTAAGTTTAGCGTCTGGATTAGAGTGTTATATGAATGATGTCTCAGAAGTGGCTGTCATTTAATCTTCTTACTAAAAGGGTGCAGCGAGTTAGAGATATAGCGAGCTTTCCGGGATTTGAACCTGGACCTATTGATTTCGAATCCAGCGCTCTAACCGCTTCTCTCACAGCCTTAACAAGGTTGAAATACTTTCTAGCTCAGTGTATACTATCTAGTTTTAAGTTAGTGTATTAATGCGACTGTATTTATAAGTCATGTATTAATACAATGGTATTTTTAAGTCTGTGTATTAATACAATGTATTTTTTAAGTCAGTGTATTAATACAATGTATTTCTAAGCCAGTGTATTAATACAATTATTTCCAAGTTAATGTATTAATTTAGTAGTATATGTTTAATTGAACGTACTTAATACAGTACAGTAGAATTGTACTTTGTACTATATTCATTGCATTTAAGTTTCGCTTTGTTAGGATTAGGGTTAGATTTAGCGTTAAGATTAGTTATTTCATTATTTGAACCTGTTCATTTTAACTAAAGATTAAAATCAAGCACTCGATGCAAACACTGCTAGGGTTAAGGGCTATCTATTTATTGCGTGGGTGGTGGGGTGGAGGGGGAGAGTAAATAATGGGTCTGTGCATTATTTCAGGTGTTTACCCTACCTAGTTTGGCTGGTAGGGATAAGTTTAAGTTAACAGCTCACGAGGGAACTAAAGTACGTAAAGTTGGATTTGTTAACTTCTGTAGTAGAAGCGGTAGGTTTGGTTTTTTCTTTGGTTTTTAGTAATAATCGTTAAAATGGATTTATGGTTTTATATTTGTATATGCTGTTTATATAAGTGTTGTATTGATTGATTGATTAATTAGTTGATTAGTTAATTGATTGATTCGTTGACTGAACAAATCTGAGGTTGACATTGTTGATTGATTGACTGATTGATTGACTGATTTTTTTAATAGTTGATTAGTATTTATAGACATTTGTAGCATATATTGTCATTCTTTAACATATGCAAACATTTTCAGACATTGTCTAATGTAATAATCATTAAATCTATGCTAATTTCTCTTAATAAATGATAATGAAAGATATCAAGCAATAATAATGATTAAAGATAATAATATTGATAATAAATTATATTAATTATATGTACGGTTATCAAATAATTGAATGATGTTATTAATTATTTTCCGTATATTAGTAGTTGATCGATATATCTTGCGTTGCTATAGACGGTAGCTATGTGGAGACTGACCTAGTTTGTCTGACCAATCAGGGAGAGGTTCATGTTTACAGTGTGCCTCACTTACGTAGACAATTAAGAGCGGATTGCGTCAAGAAAGATAATATCATGTGAGTTGAGCTTAACATTTTGGATTACCGTATTATATGAACGATGTCAAAGACGTAGCTGTCAATTTAAGTGTCTCACTGAAGTAAAATTTCTTTTCATATAATTATTTCATAGATAGTTAAATTCATAGAATATTTCCTCATTCATGTTTATTTATTTATTACATTAATTAAATTAGTTTTCAATATAAATGAATTCAAATCATGTTCACGTTTAAATATTTTAATATGATTCGTGATTGATGCACTCAGCATATTACTAAAGATGCAGCAAATATCCTATACCTTTCAAAGCCAGTAATTCATTGAAATTTAATCTATGATTCTTTTAATTAAACTGATCTTACCACTTTACCAATAAGATAGAATCAATTATATATCTATTTTATTTATTTATATATTTATTGCTCTAATTACCGTGTCAGCGGTATTGTATCGAGTGTGTTCACGCAAAACGGCGAAGGATTTTACCTGGTGTCGCCGTCTGAACTTGTTCGTTTTTCCGTATCGACTCACGTTGCATCCCGTCCTCTCTGTGTCGTTCGCGCGCCTAACCCTAACCCTAACCTGCGAGCAGTTAACGCTACGGAACAAAGGAAGGAAGGAAGCAGACAGTCGAACGAAGGAATAAAGAAAACGACACCTGGTAGCGGGAGATCGTCAGCGAGGAGGTTTGTGTGGATGTATCTGTGGTTGTATCGCTTTCTGTATGCTTGGGTGTCTGTGCGGTTATGTTTCGTTGCTTGGTATTTAAGAATAGTAATGACAGTAGAAGTGTAATTTGTTGTTTTTATTCGTTTATTGCGCATTAATTTTCTTTATATTTTTAGAATATACTGTTTTTTACTTTTAATAAAAATTAAGTTGTATCATTGTTTGCGAAAAAGTCAAGTTGCTTAATCTAAGTCTAATCTACTAATTAATGATTATTCAATTTTTAATAAAATGTATAATCTTCTTATTTGAATTTGATATTAGCGAGTTTAAATTTTTGTTTGAATAATGATATTTATAATTTCAAGACGTTTAATTCATTTTACTCTCTAATTGGTTACTTTGTTTTACAAGGTGGAATCGTAGAGGGGAAATTTTTTGACTTCCTTTAATAGAGATAACAGCTTTCAGTTTTTTTTCATTTTCTTTATTCAATAACTAATTTGCATAAAAGTCTTTGTATTTTGTCAATGTAAATAATAAGAATGGTATAATATTGCTCGATATCGTTCTTTAATGTTGCTTAATTATAACTGGAAAATATTAGTAAGTTGCTAGCTATGTTTTCTTTCTTAAATTTTAATGTATGGTTTACCTATGTCTTTCATCTTTTGTTGTGAAATTAAATATGTTTATTATGTTTTTTGCAACCAAATAAATACTAATTAATTTAATTTCCATAATTATTTGTCATTATTTCAATTTATTTGCGTAATTGTAATCCGTCCTTGTGCGGTTCATTAAATTGCCTCTAATAGTATCCGGTACGTAGAAGAATTATGCACTTTCAGTTCAAGCCCTATGGCTACAGACGATAGCCAATCAGAGCCCGCCCCTACAAATGTTATTAGTGTTGGGGCAATAGTGGGCGGAGCTAATGATGATTCTATAGCATCAGGCGATACAACAGTGGACAGCGTTCGCGTGCACATTAGGTAGGCATTGGCTGCTTAGTGTGATGATTTGTTTATACAGTAGAAATTAGAGTGAGGTATATAGAAAGGGTGTGTAGCAGGGCATCGTTTTCTCGTAAGCCCCGCCCCTTTGTCAGAGTAGTATTGGTAATTTAGATTAGTGTATTTTTATGGACTTTAATTTAACGCATTAACTGTTAGAATTAGGGTTAGAATTAGGGTTATATTTGGAGTTAGCTAGTGAAATGTAATGTTCAAAGCAATTGAACGTATTATATTAAGCATTGGTATGCGTGCGATACATGCATTCAATTGTAATATTACTGTATGGCATTAAAGCTGTTATTTTGATAAATATTCAGCATTTGCAAATGAGCATTTCTGAAATATTTATAATTGTCTCAATTTGTAACATTTTCAACATTTGAAAATGTTGACTTTTCAAGTAACTATAATTTGACGGTATAGATTCAATCAGCTTATTTTGTTAGTTTTATAAATTCGATTTTTCTACTTAAATAAATTGTTGTAATCAATTTTTTTCTACTCATATAAATTTACATATATTTATATTAAAGAATAAATACATTGCCTGTATAATAATAATATACCTGTATATTTTGTGATAATTTTACAGTTTAAATTGTACTGTGATAATTACACAGGAGTTAGTAGCATAGAATTATTATAAAACTTTCAAATAAATTGATTTTATGAAGATTTCTGATAGTTTTTAGTATACTATCTGCTCTGATATAATTTACTTTTATTTGTTCTCATAAAATGCGGTATTTAAGTCTTTAATAATCTATTTATAATCTATTTTCTATTTGTTTATTTTTCTGTATTTATCTTTTTTTAATTTTTTTTGTATTAACATTTTATTAGCGCTTTAAATGCCAACTTATTTTCTGGTTTTTCTTTGGTTCATTTCACATGTATTCTGATGTATGCTTCTGCTTGCATTTATGCTTTTAAATGCAACAAAACTTATTAAATATCAAGGTTAATTTTTATGTCGAATTATAACTTTAATGAAACGGGATTGAATTTATTCTTGCATTCAGTTTTGCTCTCTTTTTTCATATGTGAAAAGTATATATTATTTGTTATGATCTTTATTTCAATCTCTTCCTTGTAAAGTGAAGGTGCTACATTTTGTCTGGTTATGTAGAAGTAAAACTGACATTTTTGGCTGAAATCTAGTGTCAACTTTCGGATACTATTTAAAAGTAACACTTTCATACGAATAATTTGTCGAATTTTAATGATCAAGTTGTTAAAGCACAGTACTCGAAACTGAGTGCGTAATTTTTATAGTGCATCATTTTTATTCCAACTTTTTGCACCCTTTTAGCAATACGCTCAATCAGTCATTCGCAAATTGTAATCTAGACACCAAATTTAAATTCTTTGCGAACAAGGCCTGTGTAAGAATTATACTCTTGCTCTGTCATTACCAAAGGAAACTTATTCTCTGTATTTAAACTGTACATGTACTGTATTGTAAAGTTATTTATTGTCTAGTGCTCACTCACTTTACTTCATTTACGTTATAAGTTAATATTCTATTTTGTTTAACAGTATGCAATCAGTCAATGAAATTTTAACGTCTGTTTAACCCTCGAGGGATGATGTCTCAGATATGCAACTGAATGTTCTGTTTTCTGCTGCTGTGACATTAACCAACAGACAAACTTTCGAAGCTTAAATTGAACTATTTCTTTATTTAATTCCACCAGCACTAATTTACAGTCAAGATTAATTTAATTTCTATTTACATTTAATTTATATTTCTATTTAAATTCTATTTATATTTCTATTTAAATTTATTTACAATTTTTATTTAGCATTAATTGACTTTCTATTTCCAGTGAGGATAATCTATCTCCGTCATCTGCTAATAACAATGTCGTGTCAAATCGACGCGTCACAACTTCCTTGACACACGGCACGTCGGACGGATCTAAACTACGAACTACGACGGAGACTAGAATACAAACTACCGTCGGTATAAGTCCTCAGCGCAATCATAGAAATCTGGGCGTCGCTGGAGGTATTTTGTATTTCTAAACTTTCCAGTAAATTTGAAGATTTTAATTAAATATAATTCACTTTTAATTAAATTTGAAGCATTTTATGCGATTGTTTTTCATTGGTGTCTGAATGTTATTATTGGTTTTATTGCAGCTTGATTACTATGTCATTATTATTGTTTAACTTGTTGTATTTACTTGATTGTATTTATTTCATAGTATTTATTTGTATGTATTTTATTTGCCGTAGTTAATTTGAAATACTGTTGTTTAATATAAGTATTATTGTGATAATTTTATTATAAAATATATCAAGATTTAAATTTTTTTATTCCCTTGTTATTATCATGATGAGCACTATGAAATGTTATTATCGTATAACTTATAATAGAGTAACCTGGATTATTATTTGGATTTACTGTCTCTCTTATTACTATATTAATATACCGTAAAATATATATATTTTTATATGGCTGAATTTTATTGAACACCACTGATTTTGTATTTGATGCATGCATTGCACAATCAATCGCTCAATTCAAATATCTACTTCTATTCTTAAACATATCATTGTCGTGTTTTAAATCTAAATGCTCGCATTATACTATAAGTTATAATAGAAACCTATTAAAGATTTCGTTATAAAATTGTCCGTTATGATTGACCGATAGATGACTTAAACGTAGATGCCATATTGGATGATGATTCAGCTTGTTTTGAGGTCAGAGCTTGCAATCAGCGTTTTACTGCATGTTACGACAGATTCTAACTGCATGATTTCATTGATTTTAATCAAGTTTTAATATTATCATTAGTGACTTAATGATAAATTGTAGTTGATTGGGACAACTATCAATCCATGAGTACAATAAATAAATTCAATATAGTCTCAACTCACAATATTGATTTTAATTGAGTTTTAATGGTGATTTTTTAAAGTTTGATAATTTTTTTAAGCTTAATAGAGTCATATTTGCTAATTTAAAGCTGTATTATTATAAAATTGAATTAATACTGTATAATTTTATTATAAAAGTGTATATTATAGTGCTTGTTATAGTTGTGTTAAATTTGCATGCAATTGCTAGTTTAATACACAGCTTGATAGTTTTAGAATTGCTGATCTTTCAATTACAAATATTGTATCAAATTAGCATATATTGTTGCAGAATTCTGAAAGTGAGTGTAAACAAAATTGTAAACTGAATATAAACTAATTTATATATAAATTTTAAACTAATTTTGCATGTTAGAATAAGTCAATTATTAATATGGTCTCAAATTTTGCGAATTTTTACAAGTTTCGTTTTTGAACTTTTCAATTGCATCATTAGAGTAATAGAGTGTGATATTATGCAAGTTTCTTTATATATTTAAACTTTTAAAGTTGAATTTATAGAATTATCTGATTTGAATATTTGTTGCGTTTGATTTTATCTTGCCACTTGCGATTTGTTTTTAAATCCATTTTCTTGATTTAGCTTTTTTGACATTTATTTGAAATAACGAGCTCTGTAGGATTGTTTTCTATCTTTACATTTGTTTTTGATATAGGGGCAATTCATGAGACAATGTATCAGTAAGAAAATTGAATGTTGTATGTATTTAAATGCATCTTCAATTCAAGCTTTTGAAAGATAATCTTTTGGACTTAATTTTATGTAATACTTGTGTATTGTGTGTCAGAGTTTTAATTGGTTAAAATATTCCATACATTAACGTGATTGGCTATTGTTTCAGACGAGTGACCTATCAGGATTCGAGGAACTTCGCATTGTTGAAGACGGAGACGATATCATTGGTTCAAATTTAAACCAATCAAAAGATGACACCACTTTATCTCAGCCAATAGTAAGCATTGGATATAACGAAAGACCTATTGACATTGAGCCTTTTTTCATTCGCAATGCATTTTCTCGTGACGTTTTATCTAGCGCTAAAACTAGCGTTTCACCGATTAGATTCAGCGCGACATCGATTAAGACTTCCCCTCCCTCCGGACTAGCTAACGCGCGTATCGCAAGTTGTAACGTCGCAAAAAATGTAAAATATCAATCGGATAACGTAGAGAAGAATGGCGAGAGATCGAGCGATAGAGAAAAAGATGATTTACGAATGAGTGATGCGTCGTTAGTTAAAATGGAAAAACAACGGGAGGGGAATAAAGTATTGGTAACAAAAATGATGCAATGTAATGAAGGAAATGCTGCATCCGGAGTCGGTTTTGATAAGAATGCTTCGTCTGTAACGAAGATGTAGCATTTCGTGTATTTATATTTAATTTGGCTTGTAGCTATAAAGTATATGACTATTTTTTTAATTAAAATAAGCTTATTAATATGATTATGGTCTATATTTAGTGGGTTTAGTTACTATGCAATAAATGACATCAAATGTTGACAATAGGTCAAAACAGATTAAATACATTATTAGTTTATTACAATGTACTTGTAGTTACTAATGCTTTAATATGATTAATCATTTGTTTGACATTTAATAAGTTTAGTTTAGTCGTCCAATTGATTTAACTGATGATTCAATTTGACTTTTAATCATAAATTTAGGTAATCATCAAAAGTGAAGATTTATTTTTTTGGTAAAATAATATTTAATATCTCATCAAATGCAGACGCATAGACGCATAAATATACAATTATGAAACTACATTGAAATATTATATAACGTTATGTATAGTTTTCTTATTGAATGTTTCATTTTTTCATGTTATTGAATTAAGTTCATGTATTTATGATCGTTGCATTAATAATTTTGGACTTTTTTCTTTATTGGCAATGATACCTACAGGATTTGATTTCGCAATTGTAATTTTTATCAACGATTATTCATCTGTTTCATTTCAATCAGTTTTTTCTTCAGTAATGCCATACAAATTTATTTTTTGCTATTTGACTTACAATTTGGCGGATTTGATATCTATAATATAGTGTTTTTTATATTGGTTAAATACACGTTATGTATAAGATTGTTAAGTTTATTAAAATCAAGATCAAGCAAATTTCACTCACGCCCTCTCAAGTCTCCTGCTCTTTAAAATTGTTCACTAGTGGTACACCAGTAACTGTGCTATCAGGAATCTAACCCTATTCATACCTCTCACTCTACTATATCAATATAGTAGAGGTGAGAGGTATCATTATTTCTAAATATACAGTATATAATATAGATTTAATATTATTTTTTATTGAATATTAAATGATTCAGATTTTTGTTTCTATGCACAATTTGTGCGAGTTACAGTTCTCTACGGACTTGCAAGTTGCAACTTATAATATGCAACACTTTTTTCTACATTTAAATTACTGAACTAGGTTGTCACTAATGCCTTATCAATTTCTGTATAAATTTTTATCTGAATCATTTTGTTGTAATCTCTCTGTGCCTTTTGTTTGAATTTAATTTTAAATTTTGACGGTTGCGTGCACATATTAAAAGGCTTATTTTCATAATGTAAAGCTTTTTGTAATTTCTTTTATCGTGATATTATTTCAATTTGAGTTCTTTGCGATATCATTTATTCGTTGAGTAATCATATTTTCTATTGCTTGTAATGTTTTTTAACTAATCGAAGATTTAATGAATGGATTTAATTTAGATTGAAGTGAGCTTGCAATACTTACTGTACTTCTGATTAATCTAATGTTTTTGAAATACACTAAATTACTCTTATTACTAATCATGTGTCTATTATTAATATTGGCAATAGAATGAATTAGGTTATGAGTATTTATAAGCTTTGTTTGTTTATCCCGTAGATTTTGATATTTAACATTAAAGTAATCAATGTGTATTTTGAAGTAAGTTACTTGCATTGCGTGCTACCATTCCAGCGACAAATATAGCAGTTTATTTTCATTTAGATTTGTGTAGACGATTTAGAATTTTGTACATTTTTGTGCCTTGCGAAACCTCATTAATAGCATTGTCAATGTATGCTTGATCATAATATTATATATATATTTACATTAAATATTTAACAGTTTTCTTGTGATTCTTTTCATAGAAAGTCTTCAAGTTTATATTAGTGCGTAAACTTAGATTAGCTTACAATCTGCAAATAAAATACTGATTAATAATAACATGCCCAACAATGATTATACTTCATTATTTAAAATTGGTAATTATAATAAAAACTACCATTCAAGAAACTGAATATTGTAATTATATTTTGGCAATGCGATACATCTAGCTTAAAAATCATATTTTCGTGAATTATTATCATTATAAAATACGTTCAAACAGAACAAAAACTTCTGCATTAATCCAGCATTTTAATTGAACGAAATCAACTACATTGGTTATTTATTAGGTCTAACATTACCCAACATCATGTTATAATACAAAGGACTCTTAAAATCACCAATCGATAAATAATACGCCTGATTATTTATCAAGTAATTCCCTCTTAGTTCACTTAACCCTTCTGATACCCGCATCTGCTTAACGCTCCCCGCGGGAAACTTAACCCTTATCTTCGATAATCTCCATGTATATTGTACCCCTGTGAAAATGCCACTCGTTTTATTATAATAAATACGAATGAACATCTTTCCGAGAAGATATTTCGTAACGGACAAAAGCGATAAACCGAATAAATTAACGACAGTTGCGTATAATAACGGGTTATCTATTTTGCCTTGCGGCGGAAGAATACCTGCAAAAAAGTAGTCCCAATAAGCGGGCAATGTCATAATAGCGATTCCTATAGTTGATAAAGATAGAATGGCGTATGAACACAATAAATAGTTCCGATTGTTATTGATAAAAACGAGATCATCCGTGCTACCTATCCCATCTGATCTATCAATAAGGTTTTTTTTCTTATTGTATAAGTCAGACAGATAGGATAGCTTGTTCGTTTCGACAATTCTGAATGGCGTTTGATGCTTACGTAAAACATTACGCAATAGTGTGAGATCGGTATAAAAAAGAGTAGTTTGAACGCGATTATTTGTAGTATGACGAGAGAAAGAAGAAAATGAGAAACAGGAGATTGATTGGGAGGGAGAAAGACGTAGAAATGTTGTTAACTGGGGCAGTCTAATGCACAGTCCAGTCATTGCAGCGTCAGGTTTTATTACTTGACTCAATTAGAAACTTTTGTTGTCTCAATGCCTACAATAGAAATATACAAGCGATATATTAAATGCAAATAAATTTTTACTGTTTTCGAAAGCTATTATCTAGAATGCAAAATAATTATTTATTAAGTGAAATATTTATCTTATATTAACTTATAAAAACTGCAAAAACAGATAAAAGCATTACATATAGGGAACAATAATTACTAATCAAAATTATCCAACATCTGCAAGAAGCATGACAAAAAGACAATTCAAAAAACTTTAGCTGGGGGTGGATCGACGTATTGTTATTATTCAATACTAAATGAAATCATATACCCAAGATACCCCCTAGTAATTAAATCAGGGATCCCCCCTGATAATTAGATCTCAGCTGGTCATTAAAAAAACTGAACTTGCAAACTGCAAAAGATATCCTATAGAATACAAGTAGAGAATATTTCTATGGTTTTATTAAATATATTTTCATGTATTCAATCCGATTGTTTTACGCATTAGATTCGCTTAAAACGACACAATCATAAAATACATTCTTACAATTTTAACTTTCTAAGTATAATTAATAATTTGATAATTAATAATTTACAATTTAAATCACTTTTAATGCATTTTTACAACCGAAAGAACAAGGCCCCGAACTGGCTTCATTTACGACAATCCGCAACGCTTTGCCATCAAATTTAAATAAACCCGCACAATTATACCCCGAAACAAATCCTAACCCTAATAATACTACTTATTACTAATTAAGAAATTAATTACTAATATATAATTACGCGTAATTAATTATTAATTACTCTAAAACAAAAGTTAACCGTTAAAATAACCGAGTTAAAAGTGTCCGCGATGGCGTCTGGCTTTGCGCGTATAGTTGTTGGATCGACGACCAAAAATTTATTTCGTTTTAATTTAGTGAGTACCC
>JAQIXG010004606.1:0-12649 GCA_034700105.1 Oconnorella tubifera
GGGGGGGGAATGTCCGGTGGGGGGAATTGTCCGGGGGGGGGAAAAATGTCCGTTCCCAGTTATAGTAGTTCAATTCTTATATATATTCTATCTATTTAGACTTCTTGAGATTATCACTCAATTTTCGTCTCCGCGTAAAAGGATTACATGTATTTTGTCACAATTTTTGTGTATATGTTGCGTATATTATCCATATATCCAACGCAAACGTATTATTGAATTTTTATTGGCAATACATGTTTGAACTATTGTTTAAACTGTCTTAGCTGTTAAAAATTAATCCTTCAACAGTAAAAATTATATTTGGTTTATTATCATTCAGGATAAATTGTGATTTATAACTTTATTTGTAATAAGGTAATCAATTAATCTTAATGATCACTGATCAGGCCTTACTAGAATTGATTCTACTCTGTGCGAGAAATTTTGTGGTCAGTTGCTTATTTAACGCTAAAAAATGCAAGCTGCATATTATTTGCGGTGACATTATTTGTTAACAAGTATTTAAGTGTCATCCAATTCTTTTATTCTCACTTTTATTCCCCCCTCTGCAGAACCCCCGACTGACGTCACAGAAATAGACATCTATCATTCAAAGAAGAGATTTGCGTGTATTGCAGCCATATTGCGCCATCTGACTAAAACTTTTTAGAAATGCTTTTAAAACATCGCCTTAATAATAAACGGAACTTGTTTTATGAATAATGTAATTTGCGTAATCATCGAAGTACCATTAGTGATAATGTTACTCAGAGGTTAAAGGGCTGAATGATGTTTAGACAAACTAATCACATGGCTTTTTAGTGACTGAAAGCATTTAATCATTAGTGATAAAATATGCAAACATCCTGTTTTAACCCATACAGTAAGTTCTGAATAACTGATCATAGAATATCAATGTGCATGTATGGTTTCTGCTATGTATACGGAGGTATACTGCTCGTAGCAATTATATAGTATAAGCAATAGCAAGCTTATCTGATGCGTATTATTACTCTTGTTATTGTTTTATCTGAAAATAAGAAATCTTGATGATGGTGATATATAAAAATTGTTATGTTGACATTATACACTTCTTAAATCATAAATAGGCATACTCAAACAACTCTTATGTGGACATAAAACAAATGATTAATAATTAAGACAAATTCCAAATGTTCTAAATTTTTCTCATTTAACTTGAGGGCTCAGGTAGGCCTACCCAAAAATGTTCAGAATTATAAAGATTGATCAGAATGGTTATAAACGACTGAATGAACTGGGAATTTACAAGTTTTTTTTTTAAAGTGTTTTTCTGTTTCAGACATTAAGTTGAACAAAGTTTGATGGAGTAACGCTTTTAAATTGAACGTTTTGATCTTAATGTCAACCTAGTAAATTTGGATACAACTGATGTTTTTAAAAGTATTTTCGTAACTTTTTTGAAAGCTATAAACATCAAATCTGTACTGTGCAATTCAAGTTGTATGAAAAATGAATGTCAAGAGTAAAATTTTAGTTTTTATTTAAAATTAATACTAGTAGAAATTTCTAAACTTTTTATGCTTTAATTAATAACAAAGTTGACATTACATCTTGACTAATGCTATATTAATAGTTAAGATATTATGTCAACTCTCTTACTATTTGAAACATAAGAAGCGTCAGATCTCTGATGATATAAATTTCGACGATAGGCCAATCAACTAGATTTGACAAACAGATAAAAATACAATATCAAATTAACATAAGCCTTAATAATAATAAAATGTAAGTTAATAATAATTACATATTTGTACTTATTTGCACATAGAGTACAACATTAACCAAATTCATTTATGACTTAAAATTGACATAGTTAAACTTCTCAAGTTATCATTATTTACATTCACATAATCTCGAAACCTTCTATTTCTCACCAACCTACTGAATCTCACTTCCTATCAGTATCTGGCCATATCAATCCTACTTTATAGATTTCTAACGAAAAACTAAGTTCTATCTATAACATGGTCAAATTGACCATATTACAATTGACCTTTTACCGGACAAGGATTCCCGAATTATGGTTCTCTTCAGATTCTGTTATTTTAAAAGCTTCGTTTTTCTCATCAGCAACTGGACAATGTGACCGGATGAATTCTGTTAGCATATTAGCATCCTCTAATTGAATTCGTGCACTTTCTATACATTACAAATATATCAAGGTTAAGAATTTGTTCTAAAAATAGATTTTTACATTTATGGATTTTAATTAGGATTAGTATTGGTTTATGAATAGGTTTGAATTGGGGTTAGGGTTAGCCCTAACCTTAACCTAAACCTAATTCTAATATCCCACACATTTCAAAGAACTGTATATACAAAAGCTATTCTTAGACTTTCTATATTTAGAAATTGTGTTAATTTAATTAGAGAATGCTACTATGAATTTAGTTGATGATTATTTGATGACGTCACCGTATGATCAGCTGTGTTCTACCTAGCGATGCTAATCCGATAAGAATTTTGCAGTACTCGAGTGTATTGAGATAATGGAAGATAAAAGCGACACATCGTATTTCAGGTTGATTCAGTATACACTATTTTTGTTATAATGCAAATGTTGAGAAACCTTGAGTAGCATCAAATGTTCAACATTAAAGCTATAAAATTTAATGTTATGCACTAATGCTTACTAATTTAATTATTATCATATACTGTGATAATATTTATCGTTAAAAGTTTTAAAGAATTTTGAACATGCATGTACATTGGCTTACTTATTTCACGGATTATTCAGGATTCAATATTGACTAATTGTGATGTACGTATATTATAATTGTCCTGTGCAATGCAGGGTCGTCATTTAATATTATTAATAACTAGACTTTTCCAGGGTGGAGTGCTTAAATTCAACTCAATTACATACAAAAACAAAACTGTCAAAAATATAAGGGGAAGGGGAAGTTGCATCCTTGTCCTTCCCCCTCTTCAAAAAATGTCCCTGGTGCAATTTAATATGACATTTCTAGATTGTTAGGCTCAATTCGCTAAGATAAAGGCGTCGATATTTTTGGGTTTTTACTGTGAATATCTCCCACGAAATCATAGATTGTTGTCGATGGCAACTATCAGCTTACTTTACGTGATTTTTGTCAGTTTTTGTGATTTTTTTCGTGATTTTGTAAATTAACTTAACTTGTAACAAATATCCAACGGTTATTATCTTTTGTGAAACGCTTGCTTTAAGTGAACATCATGCGATTACTGAATCGCTTAATGCAACTATGATCTCCTATCTTTGTGCAGTTAGCTAAACACAAACAATCTACACGCAATTGACAGCACGCATATTTTTTGTTATACTTTTTTTTCTTCGGGTTTGAGGAAAGGGGTAGTGAGAATCGCTCAGCTTTAAAATTATAAACAACGTGATAAATAAAATTAATCTTATGGGGGATATCGATCGACCCTCATCGTAATGAGATAATATTACAAAAAAATAGACTGCATACCAAGCACACTGATTTAAGTAAAAATATTTACTGAATCCTGTAATGAATGTAGAAAGTTTTTCTGTTAGAAACATTGTATTTCCCAGAAATTGAAAATCTGGATTCGGCCTTTCGTTAATTTCTTTTATGTTTTATCTCATAAAACGTAAGAAATAAATGACAATTATTTTTATATACTGCATTTATTATAGTCGAAATAAAATTAGTGATAGAAGAAGAAAATATCCAATGAATAGATCAACTGATTTTTATTCCTTATAGGCTTAATGAAAAGTTCTATTATATGAGACTATTATAAATATATAATAGTCAAATAGGGTTTAGATAGATGATGTCAAATAGAATCTTATTTTTTGAATTTATTTAATTGACACTCCTGAATAGAGATTTCCTAACAAATGACGAATTTTTCAAAAAAATGATTTAAACTTAATCATTGAAAATTTGAAGATTTTAAAATATATCTTCAGTTAAGAATTCACCCCACTCTCCCCTCTACTACCTTTAAAGTTTTTGAATCTGTCATTTTGAATATTCATATCATTGACGACGCCTGAATTGCCCTGAAGTGATAGTTTAGTTTAATAACTATGAATCTATTAACCCTATAACCTATACGCTAAACGTATCAAATAGTATCTCTGTGTATAACAATAATGTGTTTTTTTTGTCTTGCGGATATGTTTAACTTTGCGTCTAGCTAAAACTAGAAATCAAACTGTTTTAAACCGAGTAGCCGACGAGCAAGATAAGTTTACATTCAGTGTTTTAATGCTTTTTCTAAGCGCGCAGAATAAATTACAAGTGTAAATTAACGTCTAGCGCTCTTTCAACAAAGGCGCAGTTGGTTGCAATAATTGCAGTGCAGTTTTGCAATGTATATTTTATTTTTAGCAGGCCTAAGCGAGGCAGTGCAGTCTCTGTTTTCATCTACAGTGTATTTTAGATCTGACTTAGCGCTCTATCTAGCATATTGCGTGTGTAGGCTTACTATACAGTTATTTTAAAGCTTGAGGTATTCACACTGCATGCTAATTACTCTTAATTCATTGTTTATAATAATACGGATATTCTGAAAATCAACTAGTCCTGCATATTTGTCAATTGATACCTACTTAAAAAGCTTGGAATTATAGTAGATGTATCTTTAACTAATGAAAGCAATTGTTAAACTGCACTTCTCTTCAATGGAATAAGATTAGTAAAAGTTTGTACTTAAACTGACAGTAAAGTTTTTATTATGTATTTAATCTGAATGGCGCAGACAAAATTTCATTAAATTAATTGTTTTAAATTAAGCATCTGCATGACAGTCGTAAAACTTGGTAGGTATTGAATTAAGCGCATTGTAAGATGCGCTTCATACAGTTTCTCTTGTATTCGAAATAATGAATTTTTACCTACTTTTTAAATTGTGGGCTAATTCCTGACGGTACAATAACATGCAGAAACAAATTCGTTTAGTTTCGCTAATACTATTACAAGATAAATTATGTGCGGTGAAAAACAGTAAATGCATGTTCAGTAGATGCTTGGCTCTGATTTCAGAACCGATATTATGCTGCAGCTGGCTGCAGCCTCATCACTGTTACGTTCATTGCAATATTTTTTAGTGTTTTTGCTTCACTTCTAATCAAACCATTAGAAAGTAGCTTAAACTGGAATAATTACTTCAAATTCTAATTTTAAATGTAATTTTATCTTCGTCGAGTATGTAATTTGAGCGTGGGATTCAAAATTAAAAGATCCCGTATTCGAGTCTCAAAAGAATTCGCAAACTTTATGCTTCATTAAATTTAACAATGTGCTTAATAATTCAGCAGTTACGTCTTTAAAAATAATGCGGACGCTAACTCGATGTTAATAAGTCGCAACAAGTTTTCTAGGCATAAATTGGACGTTTAGAGGTTTAGTAAATATTTAATTGTTGTCTTAAACTAGGCAACAGATATCTTTACTAAACCTTAACTGGAATTTAACTAGACGTTGACTATAGACGTAATTATTAATCTAGACGTTAAGCGTAAATTTATTGGATGAAAGCGCTAAATGGTTTGTATTTATTATATTTATATCTTATATTATGTCATGACTGATAAAACACTACGGCTTGATGTTGCGACTGTCTTGCACACATTAAAAGCTCATTGCTAATTCCTAATTAAAGTAAAATCTCAATTTAACTACTAATAACATTTAGTAAAACTAAATCTCTTGGTGTTATTCTCCAACAAATGTAAAACACTTTAGATGCGTCAATTGAATTCGTTTTTAACATATAATTTTTCAACATAAACTAACAAAATAAATAGAGCAAATGAAATTAAAGTAAAGTAATCATGCTCAGACAAAACCATGATTATGTCACCAAAGGACATCTTTATTAAATCTAAATTTCGCCTTATATTACCTCAATCGTCAAGATTTAAATGAAATTCCGTGAAAAGTTTATTAAATGTGCTGGTCGCAGAGACTCGTTATATTGACAATAACTGTAATCAGTCCATGTACGGATTACTACTGGAGCTGTGATCCAAGGAAAATCCAGGATGGTGCATTAGGGGGTGTATTCCTTAAGGGAACTATTTTAAATTTTTTATAATTGATTAATTTTTAACATTAATTGAAGTAAAACTTTTATTAACTGTAAGTAAAGCAGGTTTCCGAGAATGTACAATATTGTTGATTTATGTGGCTTACAAAATCATAAAGTAATTTAAAAACAAGCAAATAGCTAGAGAAAAATTGATTTGTTTTTAACTACTTTATTTAAAGTTTTTGCTTGTATTTTTTGTGCCTCCCGCCACCCCTGAAATTGAACCATATGAGCGCCACTTAATGTGTCCAGACTCGTCCTCTCGGAGGATTTAAAAATATATTTGAGGCTAAAAGAGCTGTAAGAATGATTATATTTTTTATGATTGAGTCAGAAGAATAAAAGTATTTTATTAGCAGTGACATTTTTGTTTAAAGATCTAAATTCAAACTTTAAAATAACGAAACACTACATTGTTCACCTTTATCATTGCTAATATTATTAATATAAATCGTAGTAATTTTAGCCCTTATAATTTATTTATATATATACCTAATATTGGACTTATTTTTTCTCTGTGTTAATGTGGATCTATGTTTTTTTATCGATTAAATATACTTTCAAACCCTTGTAACGTATGATTTTAAAGTAACGTGTCAGGGATCCCAAGTTGAACGTAGTCCCGATGAATTTTATTATATACAATGACATTTATTTTCTAACACTTTGAATTTGATAATTTTAAATTATGCAGCTGATTGACTTAAAAATTACAATTTTGTGGATGGCTCATTATCATTAATCGTCGCAAGTTTTTGTCTAGTTTCACATCGTGGATCAATTTCGATTTAAATTCTACTTATTTTTTATGATTTAAAAGCATCTATTATAGACATTTTCTGTTTTATTAACATATCTATATTATATCCGGTTTCAATGCCTACATTTTTGTTCCATATTTATGGCTATCAATGTCAGACGGATGTATCATAACTAGATATCTGTTATTGTTAGCGTTGTTTTGTTATCATCTATTTCCTTGTTGGATGACACTCGTATTAGACTGCAGCTTGCAATGTTATTACACAGAATATTTCGAGAGTCCTATATTGGCTAATCGGGCGTGTAATACGCGCCAATGTTTGAATAGTTAAGTAGACGCCATATTAATCTTGACAGAAACGCAGATAAATACTAATCATTTTTATCGAATGATTGTACAGTACTTTATACTCTAATGTAATGATATTATAATGTATTGATAATCACAAGAAGTTTATACAATTATTCTAATCTTGTTCATGGTAATGAAATTTAAAAGTTGACAATCAATGAAATAAAAATTAAGACTAAACGATGAAGAATTTTGTTATGATTTTAATTGATAAGTTTGAGCACAGTAATAATTTCTAATGATATACATGAATAAATATACGGCATATTCATATTAATGAAAGAAATAAAAGCAAAGTAAATAGCTAATAGAAAATAAATTGTGCAATTAAGTGCACATTAATCGTACACACAATGTGTATTTAAAAGAAAGAAATGTTTCAAAAATATACCAATAAAATCGTAAAATAAGAGTAAAAATAAGCAAGATTATTTAATTAGAAATAAATATTAATTACTTAACGATCAATTCATTAGTAATCGACTACTGTATAGTAATGCTTTACTTTTGTATGTAAGCATTGAAAATCAACTGCACGGTATTAGTTTTTCGATCAATTTGCTCCTTAATGAGGGCAAATTGGTCGAAATGAGAGCAAAGTGATTGATGAAAATTTTCTGACATTGAAGTTATCGATACAAGTTTTTCGGATGAGCTTCAATTGACAAGTCGTCTGATGCCCGCTGAGTGAAAGAATTGGACGTTATCCATTGAATGAAACTCGTAATAATAAGTTGAGCAGAGTTTTTTGTTTTATTTTCTAACAGTTGATTTATGGAAGTGTGGTTAAGACTTATAGAAGCGGATTTTAAATATATGATGTCTCGTTATTGATCGAAAAAAACTTCAGTTGAGTACCTTTTCTCCTCAAAAAAACCCAATTGTAAAGGCAACTCAACTTTTTGAATATTTCCTCAACATATTTGAATTGCAGTTCGAAATCAAAGGTCGAATAATTTAATGAGATGTATAATTATTGAACATTAAATTAGGTTTTTAACAGCACTGTTCGAGTTTACTTTCGATTTTTGCTTACATTTTATTAACGGAATTTTGTTTGACATTGAGGATTGCATTCAGAAATGCAGAAACCCGCTAGCTATGCATTGATTTTTTTTTCAATAAGTTATTATATATCCTGATCAAATTTGCTAATTCTGTGATTGCTATAAACTTATTCATATCGCCTAGTGTATAACCTAAACAACTTCAGTGGGTCAACGTTATTATATGAGACGAAATTTATATGGGACAAAATTTATCGTAATGCAACAACAACAGGGTCTTCTTTCCCCGCTAATTTCGATAACTTTCTGCAAGATTGAATGTAATGAATGGCTTAAAATACATTGAGACCTAATTGTATTTTTATATCTAATTCTAATTTTAATTTTGTTCTCATTATAGTGGAATTAGGCAACATCGAACTCGAAGTTTAATTATTGGACCTGTAATTATAGATTTTTAATAAGTATTTTAAAATAGATTTAAATTGCAATTCTACAAAATATTACTGCTTTTTATTGTCGTTGTATTGAAATTTAATTTGCTAACATTCAAATTAAACAATTATTTTAATTTTTATATTGCGCATTTATAGTAAAATAATAATTTATCGTTAAAAAAAATTGAATCCTTTTGAAGATTTCAGTCTGTATATTATCTCATCTCTTATCTAATTCATTTCTCTTGTCTATATTCTATCTAGATATTTTTTACTTATTTATATTTTTGTATAACTTTCTGATATCACAACAATAAAGCTATATGTTAAGCCACTCAATATTCCATTGCAACTACTGAGTTCTTTTTTCCTCCTCTACGTGAGGCTTCGCATTATTGATCAACTGATGACTTTCTGTTATTTATTGACAGAGCAAGCAATAAAAGAAATGCGCGGCTTATAAAAGCTCATTGAGATATGATCATGAAATATGAATCTCTACGAGCTTAATATATAGAATCATCTGGGATTACTGGACGTAAAATTACTATGATAATGATCTCACGATATTGTAAAATAAATGAATTCGCACTAAGCGATGGATTATAACGGTAATATATCATTATGAATTACTAGTTTAACAGCAAAGACATCTGTCGTTTCTTGGCATTATCTCAGTACAAGTTATTAATTACTGACTGCTAGTCAAATAATATCAAATCTCGATATATTTTTCCAGTAATTCATTACCCGTTTGTAGACACGATTTCAATCATTTTGATAAACTTCTACAAAGAAACATTGTAAAAACTTTTCGACATTACCAAATAATTTACGATTGAAATTTTAATACGTGTTTAAGCCAAAACAGATTTTTTGATCAGAAATTTATTTTACTAATAATTAGAATGCAATGATCATTTTCCACTATTATCTTGTAAAAAAGTTATATTTCCGATAATTGTTTTATATTTATATTATTACTTATTTTAAAGATATATTTTTAAATCCAGTATGAAAACGTGAATCTGTTCTAATAATTAGAAAAACTCTGCTAGAAGTAAATAGGAGTAGACCTATGATATATCGTGATATGATTAATGGATCTGTTTCATAAACCAAGACTTTTGCTACGATATCCTATCTGTGAGATTCTATTATAAACATAAAAATTTAGCCATGACTGATCACGCTGAACTAGTCGCTGAACTTTCAACGGTTGAAAAAATGTCAACGAGCGAACGTTTGAAACACGCGAAGAAAAAAAGAGCTCAGCAATTGAAAAAGTATCAACAGTATGAAAAACAACTGGAGAAGGATTTAGGAAAGAAAGGCCGGCGAAGCATATTTTCAACAGTAAACTGTAAGCCGGAAACAAAGTCAAATAAAAAATCGATAAAATTTGTCAATAATGTGATTCTACTGGAGGCGGCTGGAAGAAATGATATTGATGAAGGTTAGTTACACTGTAATCTTATTTTTCGTTTTGTTTTTAATGATATCTTAATATATTTGTTACAATATTTATTCTTACTGTTATTATATTTATTATTTTTATAATGTTACTATATTGCGACTGTATATTATTGTTATATTCTGTCACTAAATTACTACAAAATGTTACAATGTAAGAGTGAATCAATTTTTAAACACTTAGTAATAAAGTTTAGTAAAGTTTCCGGTTTGACAATCTTTTAAAAAAGAAATCGAATTTGAAACATATATTCATACTGATTTATTCAATTGAAGTTTTGTTAACGATTTTCCAACTCTACCGAATTAAACATCTTATTCAATGCTACAGCAAATTAACGAAATAGTGCGTGAAATGAATGAACTTTAACTCGAGATCTACCAATTCTCCCGCTTCATTCAATGTTAATGTTTCTGTTAAACTATATGAAGTAAAACAATAGAAACAATGTATTTTGAAAGCTACAAATGTAGCTTTCAAAATACATTGTTTCTATTGTTTTACTTCATATAGTTTAACAGAAATATTAACATTGAATGAAGCGGGAGAATTGGTAGATCTCGAGTTAAAGTTCATTCATTTCACGCACTATTTCGTTAATTTGCTGTAGCATTGAATAATATCCAGATAACTACTGCGAAATCGTACTTAAGAGATTTCTGCTTAATTAACAATCTAACTAAAGAGTGCAGCAAGCGACAATTATTTTAAAACGGACATGACAGTTAGCGACAGAAAGTTGCGATCCAAAAATGAGAAATTAAATTTAGTTATAAAATAATCCACAAAAATTCTATGAAATAAAAGAGAGTCGAACTGTAGTAATATTTTATGTAGCTGGAGTCTTGTAGCTGGAGTCTTAAATGAACTCATCATATTTCTTCTCTCAGTAATTGTATGATTGATTGATTGTCAGCTTTGACTGATTAATCAGGCACAAAATTGCTTTTTTTCTAGTTTAATTTGTCTCGCTTTTTTGCCTCATGTTCAATTGCATTCTTTCAAAAATCAAATTAATCTGTTCAATGTTCTCAATGTAACTCTTACTTTTTAATATTTTATTGTTAATTACGAACGATATTGCTTAATTTGTTTACTGACAGAAACAATTTGTGAAAAGGTTTTGAAGAGAATGTAAATATTTCTTGTGATTGCGAGAATATCTTTTTATCTATTCTGTGATTTTTTCACTTTTGCGTTAATTTTTGTAGATTTATTTGGATTTTATTACATTTATTCAATAACTAATCTGGCATTATCTGGGTATGATCAAAAAGACTGATATCAATTGGTACCCATGGATAATCTTTTCAAAAAGAAAATGTGATTTATTTATTCAAACGTTAATACGCTTTTAAGCTTATTGTAATGTTAGTAAATACTTAAATAAATAAATACATTCTTATGTCTCCCGAAGCTTACCGGTGTAAAATGTTGAATATAGCTCTCTCCATAAACAGTTTAAGTCGACAAACATATATTTCTTGATTTTTCATTCATTTCATTCATTGGAAGTATACAACTTTTATTTGACGAACTATTATTCAAAAGTTAGTAAATTACTCAAATTTTATGCACAAACGTCAATTTCTAAGCAAAGAAATTTCAGTGTCAAGGCATACTTTTTATCAAATCGCGCCCCTCTAGTTCTTTAACTTGTTAAATTTAGATGTGTTTTAACGAATCCTGTTTCAAGTTATCAGGAAGCTTTTTGAAAACTGTATCACCAGGGAATAGTTTAGAAAAATGAGTCGGCGATGTAAGATTTTGAAAAATTACTCTAGTTTTATGGAAGATTTTTTATTTGGCCTTGCACTCTTAACAATTTTTCCAATGTAATTCGTCTTGAGCAACACTTTCAGCTGCGCATGAAGCGTAGAATCATTAGGACTATTTATTATTATTAGGAGTAGAGATATGATAAATATAGATTAATTTTTGCTAAAGGTTAATAAAAATATTGATTGTGATAAAATTCAGACGTAGTAATAAAACAATCATTGAAGGAACAAAGAATTACACTTTTGCATGTTAGCGTTATAATGCAACATAATATTACGAAACAATATACTTTGTAGTATTTTTAATCGCTCGACAAGCAGATGAGTGGCATATTAAAAAAATACTTATTTACTTAAATATAATTAGTATCTATATTGGGCCGCTTTATTACGATTAAAAATAATTTTGTTTCAATTAATTTCAATATAATATTAAACATGTTTATATGTTTATTAATTTCATATAGAGATAAAAAATATTTAGTCTAAGTCTAAATATATAGTCTATTTATATTTTATAAATAAAATATTTGTAATTAATACTAAGCGTATAAGCTTAAATGTTGGTTCTAAGTTCAATGCAATACAGGAGTAATACTGGAAAGAATTAGTCCCTGTTAGTTTTATTGCATATGGAATTAATATTGCGATTATATTGAGCGTATATATTATAGTTACGTCCTAATGATTTTATTACATATAAATTTAATAATGTAATTACTATATAACTGTTCTACACTTTCATATTAATACTATAATTACTA
>JAQIXG010004607.1:0-12645 GCA_034700105.1 Oconnorella tubifera
ATATTTTGTATTGATTTATTAATATTTTGTATTGATTTATTAATATTTTGTATTGATTTATTAATATTTTGTATTGATTTATTAATATTTTGTATTGAACTAAAGTATTAATTAAAGTTCATGTCATATAATGGATAGTAACCATATGATTTTTTTATTATCATCTTTGAATTTCTGGTGTAACTTTGATTTTGTTATGTACTTTTCGTTTTGCGATGTAATCTTACAATATCATTTAAAACGACTCCATCGATCCATTTAACTTCAAAAAATAAGATTAACTACCAATAAATAAGATCATTTCAAACAAAAATTTTAAGTTAAACATTTTGTATCATAGAAAAAGATCAAATTATATGAGAACGCTTTGTGTAAAATGCAGTATTATAATAACACTGCAGTCAGGAATGCAGGTCATTCAATTAATAATCCATCCTAGCAGCTGATACCATGCACTGCAATCATTTGTCTTTCATCATTTCTTTTTTCATCCTCCCTCCCTCGCTTCTCTCTCTCTCTATCTCTCTCTCCCTATATTCCCTCTCTCTCTCCCTCCCTCCCTTAATGACTTCTCCATCTGCCATAGAATCAACACAAGCAGATAACTAGTATCTTTCAACCAAAGCCTGGTCAAAGGTTCAGCATCAACAAGGCCATAGGCTTACTTAGCCCGTCTGTCTATCCACTAGAATATAGGTTTTCTCCAGCCTCCACTAGCCCATAGATAGGCTTCTCTAGCCTCCACTAGCCTAAAGGCTTCTCTAGCCTCCACTAGCCTATAGGCCTCTCTAGCCTATAGGCTTCTCCTGCCTAATGTAAAACTTCTCTCAAATCAATCTATATCATCACATCATTTAGCTTAATTCTCTTATGGACTTTTTGCCTTCAAAAACCAGCAATGTTGTAAACATTCTCTGTGCTGTCTTCACACCACAAAGAAACTAGCAGATAAATGCCCAATTCATCTGCAGATCTAATGATCCATAAACTGATTTCAAAGCATCTTTAGCCAGGCATTATTTTCTATCAAACACCGCCCCTTTAGCCCCTATCCTATGTCAATCAAGATCACTTGTATATATGTTAATTAGAGGCCTGCTTTAAAATCAGTATGGCTAGAATTAGGATTAAAAATGAAATATATCCAGTGCAAAATGAAATATAATTTAAACAGCCTAACTCATCCATTTTAACCAGGGGGAGGAGCCAGCTAAAAATAAAGACTAGCTTATAGCCAAATGGCCAAGTTAAGTGTTTTTATATAATTTAAACAAATTGCACAATAATATTGCAGATAGCAGTGACATATAACAGATCATATAATTTATTGCTTTCAATTTTATTGTATAAACAACATGTGGTTACTTACATGCAACAATATCTTATATAATTTAATAACAAAATTGAACTTTGCCTTTCAACAGAAATATTCCAACATTAACCAAGATAAAAGAATTATAAACAAATTATAACTTATAATCAATACATGTTTTAAAAATAAACTATATCTAGAATTTAGCAAAATATACAAATTGAATGAAAGAAATCAAAATAAAATTTTCAAACAGAACCGCTTTACATAATTAAAAAAAACCACTCAATAACTCCCAAACAAAACCCCCCAATTAACCCCCCACCCCCTCCTTTTATCCCTAACAATCCCATAAATAAACCCCAAACAAAACCCCCCCCCCAATCAACCCTCCTCCTACCTCTTTTGTCCGTTACATGTTCTGGTCTAGTTCTAGTCTCTGCCAGAAGCATCAACGCTCCCCGCCTACGTCCCCCCCTCGGTTCACTCAACGCCAACCCCTCCATGCCCCCCGCCAATTCCTCCCCGGCCCCCCCGGGTCTATTGGCCCCAACCCCCCTATGAGTGGCCCTACCGCTCCCCTGGGAGGGCACCCCCGCTAGCTCAGTATCCCCCGAGGGACCCCGCTGAGAAGCCCCCACTGGGGGGGCGGGCTGGGGAGCACCGGAAGACGGGACGACCATACGAGGGGTCTGGTGGGGCGTGAACGCTAAAAAAATTCCCAGAAAAATTATACCAAAATCTGAGAGGACGATACAGAGAGATATTGCGTTTGTTTCGTAACGTCACATCAGCACAAGAAAACATACTTTCTGTAACATAGATTCATAGATTTAGAAATAGATTCATTAAATCTTCTTCATTTTCACATCACAAATTATATTAATAAAACATATTAATACATTTTTAATTATAAAAAATAAGAAAAAAGTATCGAAACAACTGATCAAGTAAAACAAATAGAAAACAGTAAACTCACCAGGTTGACTTGGAGGTCCACCAGCTGCCTGCTGCTGCTGAACAGAAGGAGGGGGCCCTGGTCTGGCCTGCCCCCCCGCTGCTCCTTGAATGGCAGAAGGGCCCATAGAGGCCCCCTGGTGAGAAAATAATAGTAAAATAATAAAAATATAATATATCGTATAAATCTGTATCGTTACAATTCAACGTTAAAATTAATGATTTTTAATCTGATTTTTTGTTAATTTTAACAACAAAAAAAACTAATTCTCACCCCTGCAGGTGGTACCCCACCCTGTTGCCCCGCTACCTGGGGTTCGGCTCCTCTTCCTCTCCCCCTCGCACGACCTCTAGTCTTATCCATCTCTAAATCAATAAACAATTATTTATTCGTCTCATCGATTAACGTCACATCAGCACAAAAATTAGATGTAAACTTCGTGTGTAAAAATATAAGATTCGGCTCCAATCGGTTTCGCATGTTGTTTAGTTAGGGTTAGAGCTGGTTTAGGGTTAGAATTTTGGTTCAGATTGTAACTAAAGTCATGATTAGGGTTGAGACGGATCAGAAGTAGTTTGCTGTAATTTCAGACAATTTTGGCGACTTTTATTTCTAAAATTTCGTCATTTTTATAATCCATATTTAAAGAAACACTGCTCAAAACATTCTTTTTTCAAAAGTGTTTGATGCAGTTTGAATTTCGCGATCAGACTTCGGGTCTTTTATTATATTCCTCATCCTTTCTAATATATGTTGAGTCATTTTCATTCTAAAAACTTCGTGTGGCGCGAAACCCAATGAAACCCAAAATTCTTAATACAGCGCATTATTTTTTCCTAATTTATAAACCTAATCCGTCAATCGCGTGACATCACCTCCCGACGATCACATACATTTATTCCCTCATTTTAAACCGAATCCGCGACAAAAATCACGTTCCCTCGTCGCCTAATCCGCAAAAACACCCAATCACGTGCGATAAATGGCGCAAAATTACGCTATCAGCATTTTATACCAAAAATAAAACTAATTTAAAACTAATCGATTAAATGCAAATATATTGTGCAAATTAACGAATAAAATGAACAAAACTCACGGAAAGAAATGCAATTAGGCTACGCGAGGGAATCCTAATTAATAAAAATGAATAAAAAAAAAATCTGGAAAATTTCTCTTTTTCAGTTTTGCAAAGACCGGAAGACGCGATGGAATCACGTGACTAGAAAAAGTTTGCAGTCCGTTTTTGATTCCCTCCTCCCCCCTTCCCCAGGATCTCTTTTCCTATAATAGTTGCTCAAGGGTGCAGCAAGTATCGAACGTTTAGTCCGTTTTGGATTCCCTTCCTCCCCCCCCAGGATCTTGTTTTCATGTAGTTGCTCAAGGATGCGGCAAGTATTGAAAAAGTTTAGAATCCGTTTCGGTTTCCTCCTCCCCCTCAGGATCTCTTTTTTATATAGTTTGCTCAAGGGTGCAGCAATTTTCGAAAATGCGGAGAATAAACGATATGTTTGAGATATGATGTAAAATTGTATATAGAAGATTTAAGATATGAAAAGTTATAGCATCTAATAGCAAAATTGAGTGAAATGTTGTTAATCTGTTAATTTCATCTTAATTTAAGCGTTAATTTTGTTAATTTAAATGTTAATTAACATAAAAGGTTATGTTAATTCAATTAATCTGAATGTTAACTTAATAAATTTGCATGTTAACATTCGATTATGATGCAAAATCTGTCTGTAAGCAATTGATCACTCAACTTAGGCAATTATCATCAATAGATATAAGTAATAACGTTTGTTTCTTAACGTCACATCATCACAAATATCTATTTTGTAACAAGTTACAAGCTACCTGTGCAAAAATCAACTGTTTTACATTCAAAATTATATTTAAATAGTGCAAGTTATTTATCTTAATTCCCAAAAGATATTAACTTATGATATTCTATACAGAATGAATCAAATTAACAACGTAAGTCCTATACAGAAAAAAACACTGATTATATTTCGATAACAATTTGAAATAAAATATATTCAAGTAGCAGTCACTGTGATGTTTTTTAAATCTAAATTCATATCGTCAATTTATAACTTTAGATGAATTTAACTCGAAGAAATAAATATTTAAGTCTCATTTCAGTAGCCCAGCTTGTTTCTGATAGAACAATCCATCTCCCGCAGTTGATATCTAAAAAATCGCACAAAAAATTAAATGCATTAAATGCTTTCTTAAAAAGATATAAAACTGTAACTTTCAAAAACTTATTCTCTAAATTAATAGACGTCAAAACGCCGCACAAATTTTAATGATGGAACAAAAACAGTTAAAGGCAGTTTAAACAATATACAGTAAGTTAACAGTTTGAACATGTATAGCAAATAAAGAAGAAATTTGATTGACAAAAACTTTAAACGTTAAACATTATTTAAATTAAACTTTCAAACATCAAATTCAACTGAATGATTCGCTTAATAGACGCAATAAATCTAATAAATTTATTTAAATTAAACAAATTAATGATATTATAAAAAAATGTTAAATTACTTTATTTATTTCTTTATGTCGTTCCTTTGTAACAATTTCTTCGATGATTTCCCCGCTGCCTTTTATTAGTCTAAAATTAAATTTAAATTAGGTTAAAGGGTGCAACAAATTAGGCTTAACGTCTGGATTACCCTATTATAATCATATCTCAGACATAACTCTCAATTTAAGCATCTTACTAAAGGGTGCAGCAAGTTAACTTTAACATCATGTATTACGTTCTAATAACTATATCTCAGACATAGCTGTCAATTTAAGCGTCTTACTAAAGGGTGCAGTAATTTATCGAAATACTAATCTATGCAGGATTTGAACCTGGATCTATCAATTTCGAATCCAGCGCTCTAGCCACTTCTCTAACGAGCCTTAACGAATATTACATCCATAAACCCCTTCGATTAATTAGAGTCAATTTATTAATTATTATTATTAATTTAATTAGTAAATTCTTTCTGCTATAAAGATTTAACTCTAAATTTGATTCAAATTGAAATTAGATTTGATTCCATAAAGTTAAAATTAAATTTAGCAAGTGACTTAGACTAACCTATTTCTGCCTGTCTCTGGGTCTATAACTTTACGTACAATATTTTGCTCTCTCTCCCATTCATCTTTCGTCATAGGCGTCATACTCGGACGTCTCGCCTCAACTGTTACGGTAAAATAAGTAACACACTTTATACAAATATAAACAACGCAAACAATGCAAGAAGCAATTTAAAAGCATCAACAATGTCACAGATCCATATCTAGTATTCATTAAATTTAATGACATAATATATACAGAATTATAACGATGTCTCGTACGTAGCTGTCAATTTAAGCGTCTTACTAAAGGGTGCAGTTAGAGAAATACTAATCTATCTGGGATTTGAACCTGGACCTGTCGCGTCCGACCACCAGCGCTCTAACCACTTCTCTAACAGGCCTTTATTAAACAACATATACTAATATACTTCACAAATATTATATATTACATATAGATCCTTACTAAATAACGGATCAAAATAATTTGTATAAAAATGAATAATTTATCTTCCGTCAAAGTTCGACACTGAGCAGTAAATTGATATTAAAAATGATTTAATTTTAGATTTGTCTTACCTAATTTTTCCCCTATATTTATTTTAGCTACAGGACTTGGTCCTATATCAGTCGAATTATCTTCCCCCCTCCTTCCATCTTTGCTCTTCTTTCGCTTCTTCTTCTTTTTCTTCTTTTCTTTCTTTCTCTTTTTCTTCTTTAGTTTCTTATCTAACACAGCCTGTCTGAACAATTTTCTAGTTTTCAGTGAAGTCAAAAACTCAAATAATATCATTTGTACTTTGACCGAAACATTAATTATTTAGCGTTCGGAATTTAACGTTTACTGCAAAATAAACATACTATACAGGCATTACAACCAATCAAATAAATTGACTATCCAGATAGTGTAGATAAATTAATTATATCTCAATATCTAGTTAAAAATAGATAATTTTATCATAGATATGTTATCTAAATATTGATTATCTAAACATTGATAACCAATGAATAGTAAAATAGAAATTTAATAGTTTATAAAATCTCACTCGTTTTTATGCTTTTTTTCTTTTTCACGTTTCGTCGATTTCCTATCGTTATCGTCGGAACTACTTTCACTGGCACTACTCGTATCACTACTGGCACTACTCGAATGTTTTCTTTTATTTCGTCTCAAAACACAAAAAAAGTTTTTAAATCAGAATAAAATTATCATTTATAGAGAGTTCAAACAAGTATTGCAAATAAAAATTCAGTTGATGGAATGTATAAAGATTAAAAAGTGTCTTGGGAAACTGTCCCTAAGGTTCCCAGCACTGCCGCCGCTTTCCCCCGCTGCAGCGCAACAAGGGGATAAAAACCAGATATTTATACCCACCCCTGATATAAAACTTTAAAATTATAATTGTCAAACCTAATTTTATATTCCATAAGGTATTATGAAATAACACAAACGAATTAATTGTTGCTTTGAGTTAGTTGTTAGCTGATTTTAGTCTGCATTATTGTAGGTAAATAAATTCCATTAAAAGTAACCAATCTTTAGATTTTAGAAAACCAAGATTTAGATTCAAATTTCTTAGTCAGAAAAGAAATATGAATAAAATAGACAGTCTATGATATCAAAGTCTAACTTAATTGCAGGACTTTGCGATGATTTATGTCCATCGTGGCTTTCACGTTTTGTGCTAGAATGAGATGTTCTTGACTTGCGTGACGTTGAAGAACTGGATAAAGAACTTGCCTCCATGAATAATTTTCTATTCTCATGTATTCATGTATTCTTATGCATTCTCTATATTTTGTAATATTATGTACGAATTTAAAACATACTATAAATAAGAATTAAATTAGAATAATATAGATTTTTTGGATCCCATTCGGTTAAGCATCTCATGAAGTTTATACAGTAAAAATAAGACGACATATATAAGAAAGGATGAGGAATATAATAAAACGAATCTCATCGTGAAATTACATCGAACAGTTTTGAAACAAATTTTGAATGTTTTCAGCAGTGTTTCTTTAATTATCGCTCATAAAAATTAATCATAAATAAAAATCGGCTAAAATTCTCTGAAATAACAGCAAACTACGTCTGATCCGTCTCAATAAACCTAATCATGACTCTAGTCTAAATCTAAACCCAAAATCTAACCCTAATTAAGTGAGGTGCGAAACCGAATTCAAGCCGAACTATAAATAATAATAAAGATATATTTCTGCATAATATTTATTTATTGTTATTTATTTATATAAAGACAAAATAACAAGATACAGAGAGGGGGGGGGGGGCAAATACAAATACTTCATTTTTCCTCTCGGTTTAGAATTAAAGTACTTTAATCGTTTAAATCGATAAAAAGCACTAATTTCTACCCCCACAGTCCATCAGATTTGAATAAATTTTGGAATGCCTGGGGGTTAATTTTTTGGGCGGCCCCTTGAGGGGGAAGGGAGGTTGAGGCCCTTGTAAAAAGGTACAAAGTAAGACTACTCCTTTTAGTTACCGTTAGTAATTTTGTTAGGTTACTCTTAAAATGCAATATATTGATAATAAAAATTAACTTTTATAAGAGGCACACTGGTTTAGGCCTAAGTTGAAATTACATAAAACATAGACAAATACGTTAATTTACTCATTTATTCACTAATTTAATAAATTTCTGGGCCTTAACTGTTTATAATCTGTAATAATACTGGAATTCTATGTATAATTAATTGTTAAATTAGGTAAATTACGCACATTTAGGGAAAATTTAGTCGTCAAGTTTAAAGCGCCATTGGTAGTAGGCCTTTCTGGGAAGCAGCGTGATTCTAGAAGAAGATGGAAAGTTTTTATTTCGGTATGATTTTTTATTTTATTTATTTTATTAAATAAATCAAATAAGTCGTAAAATAAAACGTACGAATCGACGTCCGGTTAACTGGGGAACAATGTCAGCGAGAAATTCTGGCGAAAAAAACGCGATTTTTGATAGAAATCTGATGTAAAAGTGTGCGCGTTTATTTTTCCATGCGTTTTTACGTGTTAATTTTTTTGAGTGAAAGTAATTTTTATTTTTTTTAATATAAAAATTAATTCGTTGAAAATTTCCTCGATTGAGTCGATGCCTAATGGGGTTAGAAGTACTTCTGGCGTTAAGTTTTAATTTATTTGGGATATTTGTGAATTTTAGAGGAAAAAAACTAGATGACAACGCTTTTTAAGTTGGGCTTGTCTGCCGGGCTTGCCTGCTGGGCTTTCTTCACGCTTTGCATGCCGGGATTTTTTTTCGAATAATTAATTTTTTTCGATTAATTTTGTTAATATATTTTTCTTTTCAAGTTTCTTCGAACCGAATTGAAGACTACCTAACTGTGGGGAACAGTTTAGGCTTAATTTTTAAAAATATTTTGCGTATTTATTATTTTTTTGGACCAAAAAAGTGTATTTTTGAAAATGATAATTAATCAATTGCTAGACTTATTCTATGCACAGATTCTAGTTTTTAATATTTTATGTTTATGCGACTTTAAAAACAGAATCATTTTTAATTAATTCTTTTCTTGCTTTTTTAACTGAAGCTTATAACTGACTCTGGTATTATTTAAGAGTGAAATTTTTCACTTTTTCGTAATGTTTTGCGAAAGTTATCGTTTCGATTTTTATCTTTTCGAGACTCTGTCCTATTGTTATTTTTGTAATGTTTTGTAAAAATTGCCTTAAATTACTTCTGTAAGGCAATGAATTACTTTCTGTAAGTTCATTTTGCTCAGTTTTTTTTAACTTTTTAAAATACGTATATAAAAAAACATATTTGTGTGTTATTGCAGATCACATGCGTAAGATGTGCAAGAAAAATGGTCATTGGGTTTCATCTGTGAATTCAACTTTATTTTATTCATCTAAAGTCGGCGGAAGAACATTTAACCATTGGATTGGTCAGTATTTTCCAATTTTAGATTTTTTAATTTTTTTTGTTTATTGTTGTTGTTGATTTGTTATTGTTGATTTGTTATTTGATATTGCAAACTTAGGTCAACTATTTCAGATATACAAGAAAAAAGGTCGTCAGATTGCTTAACTGAAATGAATCTAATGTATTTGGGTTAGTTGACCAATTTTAGTTTTTTTTATTATTGTTGATTTGTTATTTGATGTTGAAGTTATTTTAGGGTTAGGTTTGACAGAAAAATGGTCATCAGATTGATTTTGGTCGACTGCAAGCATGTCTGCAATTTTTTATGGGTTACTAGAGCAATTTTAGTATTTTAATATTTTTTACATTATTTATTGATTGTTGCGTTGTAACTTGTTTGATATTATAAAGTTACTACTGGTATTGAAGAAAAATGGTCATCAGATTGCTTAACTGAAATGAATCTGCAGCATATATGGGTTAGTTGAGCAATTTTAGTATTTTTATTATTTTCTGCATTATTCATGATTGCTTTGTTATTTTGATATTTGAAAGTTATTACAGGATTGCAAGAAAAATGGTCATCAGATTTCTGCTATCTAACTACAACTGAGTCTACAATACATTTTGGTTAGTAGATTAGTTGTAGTTGTTTAAAGCGATTTGTTTTTGTTATTGTTATTAGTTATTTGATATTGCAAAGTTATTACAGGTTCTAGGAAGAAAAATGGTCATCAGATTGCAAACTGACTGATTACAACTGAGTCAACAATTAAATTAGGGTTAGTAGAAGAACAATTGTGCCTTTGATTTGTTTTTATACATTGATTATGTAATATTTATAAGATTTCTATGGGTATATTAAAGGTATTACAGATTCTGCAGAAAAAAGGTCATCAGATTGCAAACTGACTGACTACAACCGAGTCTACAATATATAAAATTATGGTTAGTAGAAAAAAGTTTGTTTTCATTAGTTTTCATTTGTTGCTAATTGAATATTTATAAGATTTTTATGCAAATGTTTCAAGTTTTTACAGGTCTGCAGGGAAAAAGGTCGTCGGATTTCTACTATCTGACTGCAGATGAATTAGGGTTAGTAGATTAATTGTGGTATTTTATTTATTTATTTATATTAATTTATTTATATTTATTGTTGATTTGTTGTAACAGTTATATGAATGATGTTGTTGAAGTTATTTTAGGGCTAGGTTTGTCAGAAAAAAGCTCATCAGATTGATTCTAGTCAACTGCAAGTGTATCTGCAATGTATTTGGGTTAGTTCATCAATTTAGTATTTTTTTTTTATTGATTTTATTATTTTGTTGAAGTTATTTAATACAGGCCTACTGGGAAAAAATGGTCATCGGATTTCGCCTAACAGTTATAGAAACGACATTATAAGTTCGGTTTAGTAAACGAGTGAAGGTTTTAATACTTCCTTTTAAAGTAATTTAATTGTTTATAATTAAATTGCTGAAATATTTCTGTTATATTTTGATGTTTAGTCATTACAGGTTTATATAGGAAAAAAGATCGTCAGATTTCTACTGTCAGACTGCTTGCAATATTCGCAAATTGGTTAGTATTGTAATTTTTGTATTTTTTTTGAAGTTTTTGCTATTTTTTGGGTTTCTTATTTTTCAATGATTTCGTTTTGATGTTGTAGTATGAATTGATTGGATTGCAGTTAAAAATTTTGTGAAGAAAGTATTAGATATGGAAAAAGATGGAAAGTTGATTGATTGATTTAATGACTGATTAATTGACTGATTGATTGATTGATTGACTGATTGATTGATTGACTGATTAATTGACTGATTGATTGACTGATTAATTAACTGATTGATTGACTTATTGATTGATTGACTGATTGATTGACTGATTAATTAACTGATTGATTGACTTATTGATTGATTGACTGACTGATTGATTGACTGATTAATTAACTGATTGATTGACTTATTGATTGATTGACTGACTGATTGACTGATTAATTGACTGATTTTATTGACTGATTGATTGATTGACTGATTGATTGATTAATTGACTGATTGAATCAATCAATGGAGTAAACCTATTTATTTACTGATTGATTTTATGACTGACTAATTGATATATTGATTAGTTTTTTGACTTTCTGATTATTTTATTATTGATATTTTGTTATTGATTATTTTGTTTTAGTTGTCATTATTTTGTTGTAATTTTAAATTCAGGTGTATAATTGGAGATGTATATCTTGTAATATAGAAAAATGAAAATGGCCATCGGATTGCTGCTTTTCTGCAGTTCAAGTTTCTTATTTGGTATTTGTGTTTGAAATTTATTTCAATTTTTTTACTTGTTTAAACTTGATCATGTTTGTAATCTACTTAGATTTAAATCTTTATTTAAATTTAAATCATTTAAATCTTTACTTAAATCTAAATCATTTAAATCTTTATTTAGATCTAAATCAATATAAGTGAAATACATGGTATTAGGGTTAGTGGAAATATTTTACTTGTGTATTATGATTGTTTGTTGATTTTGTTATTTTATTTGATGTTTTTTATGCAGATCAGCAATAAAAATGGTCGTTGGATTGATGTTTGAATAAAAGTTACTGAAACGACTAGGACAATTATATTGCTAAGTAATTTATTTTTAATTGGATGACTGATCGATTGATTGACTAATTGATTTTATTGACTGACAGACTTGTTCATTGATTAACTGATTGATTAACTGATCTTGTAATTTACTGACTGATTTACTGACTTATTGACTGATAGACTAATTGACTTGTTGATTTAGGCTACTGACTAATTGATTGACTGACTTATTAAATGATGGACTAATTGACTGAGTGACTTATTATCTGACTTATTGACTAATTGATTGACTAAATAATTTAACTGTAGTTTTATTTTCATTGTAGTTTGGAAATGACATTAAATATGAATAAAAGAGTTGGCATAGACATTTCAACAATTGAATCTGATTATTTAAATGTAAGTAATGTGCATCTATACCTAGAAATTATATAGATAAGTTTAGATTATCTAGCTTTAGATTATCTAGCTTTAGATTATCTAACAATTGTAATAATTCATCTATATTATCGAAATAGCACTAGATTATCTAACAATAGATAATAATCTGTTGTCTATGACTGTTTTATAATTGTGTAGATCAATTATACTTCTGATCAAATGGTTCAAATGAAATTTCATAATCAAGTGTCCCAAGTATGAAATCAAATGTCTCCTGGTTTGGTTTTTAGTTTTATCTTTTTCAAATAATTTAAATAGAATACAGTATAAAACTATGAATACAATCTTTTTCTTAGCGTATGCTTGAGCTGCGAAGCCACTTTACTGCTGCTTCATCAGCCAGGTGGAGTGCATCAAGTCCACCTG
>JAQIXG010004608.1:0-12645 GCA_034700105.1 Oconnorella tubifera
TGTAGAATAATTATAATGATTATAAGTTGCATTAAGAGTACAAATACGATCAGATTACATAAAGAGTTTTTGACTATATGCTTTATACTAATAATTATTTAAAATATTTTATTTATGTAATAATTTCTCAATAAAAATGTTTTTTAATTTAAAAATTAGTTTGGACTAATCGATTTCAAGCCTATAAACCGTGGCGACGCAAGGATTTTATAAAAAGGGGATTCCTTCCACAAGCGTGTGATGACCTTTTTAAAGTTATCACTCTATTTTTAGTCTCCTTTTTCAAATTTTTCATTAAATCGTCATTACATTGGGAGGGGGGCACATTAACATTACAAAATTACATTTGTGCCTACAATGTTAGAATTCCAACCCCCCCCGCCCCCCTAATGGATGCGCTACTAAATTTAAACTGATATTTTAGAATGTTTGACAATCTTTAATGGTGTCCGGTATTTCCATGACAACGATCTGGGAACCCTAATATGAGTTCCGGATCTAAATCCTATCCAGGTCTCCACGTAGTTCCTCGACCGGATTAAAATAATAATCTGGATAACCCCTGCTTAAAATATAACACAATAATGATCGTAAAATATAAAATAATGTTTCTACATTGAAGGCGACCAACATTACAAAACTAATAGTAGACGAAAAGATAACATTTCAGTTTTCACAAAATTGTACAGTGTCGATTGCGGACCAGTTTCTTTTCGTTATTGATGATCACAAAGCGGCTATGAATCAGCAGCAGCGAATGTGTACACTGCGTAGTACTTTATTACTTGATAGAAACAGACTTTACTAAGCATTGACAGATCTACATTACTCTGGTGACTAGATACATACAATCCAAGAAAGTCTTATTACTATATACACTGTAGTATGAAATGTCATCGATATGACGGCGCACTAAAGTGCCATTATTAATAATCGATTTTTATTTCTGATTTTATTCGTTTTATCAAATTTTGTTGATGAAAGTGCTTATTATACTGTGAAGACATAAACGTTATGTTTAAAATAATAATAAAACATAATATTATACCTAATAATATTGTATTTTATGATAAAATAACAATTGGTTGAATGTTCAATTTAATATTGCATATTTAAATCACAATAAAAATTTTTTGCTCTTGTTACTTTGAACTATATAATTATTATAAGCTCCATTCTGCACAGATCCAAAATTGATATTAACCTTAAATTTGATATTATTTAGATTTCATGACATAATAATAGTAGTAATCGAATGAACTAATATAACGTTTTTCTTAATTAAGAATGAAATATTGTGAGATTTCTTACACGATATTTCTTACATCAATATTACTTCATTACTTCATTCATGGAAATTAATTTTGCACTCAGATTCTTAGAGCAACATTTATTCGCGCCATTTCTTCTACTTTCTACTTCCGTTTCCGGCGAAGTTAATCGCTTTTTGGTTAGCCGTCTATCGGTAGTCACGTGTCTCAGCTTATTCTTTGTCTGATTCGTTATTAGTCCAAGTATTACTTTTCTGCAGACTGCCAGTTATTTTGAAAGTGTTTTCTTAGCAAATAATTACCTCTTCACTGGGTGGAGTGCTTTCTTTTTTTGCTTTGTATTGTTGTTGTCTCTCGTTCTCTTTCTTCTTTTTTCTCTTTCTGTCTCTATGGTAACTTTCGTCTTTCTCTCGTTCAGTTTATTATCTCTTCTGAGAGAGGGGTGGGTGCAGGTTTTTTGGAAAGGGGTCAAGTATTTTTAAGTTAAGTAATATTTACTAGTTTGTATTTTTTGTGTAAGGATGACTGTTACTTGGATAAAATTTATCTGTACTTCGAAATTCTCTCAAAAAATAATTTCAAACATTTTTCAGGGGAAAGAAAGGCCTCTTGGATCCTCTGGTCTTATAAAGCTCTCTCTCTCCTTCTCGCGCTCTCTCTCGCTCTCGTTTTTATCTTTTTTTCTCCATTTTTTTCACTTCTCTGATTGTTTCTGCATCTCTTTGTCTCTCCTTCTCTCTGTCTGTCTCTCTGTCTGTCTATCCTTCTGTTGAGTGTCATTTTGCGGAAATTGCAAATTCATCGAAGTTACATGGAAAGGTTAGTATCAAAATGAATTGCATCTAATCGAGTTGAGATTGAATTTCATTTATTGACTCACAGAAGTTGGCAATTTTAATTTCCGGTTGTGATCAATTGCTTTTATGCAGCTTTTTACTTTTTTTAAATATATCGAGAAATTACAGTTTCTGTTTCAATTTAGGCCTAACATCTGCATATTCATTACGCATTATAAAAAACCACAATTTCTAGTTGTTAATTAGTTAATAATTTTTGTACTTATTTTAGATTATTAATTAATAATATTTAAAAATTGTAGACGTAAGTATATAATTTATCTAAAATTAAATTATCCTTAGAGGTCTTGGGTTACACCGTTCATTTGCCACAGAAATAAAACTTTCAAAATTAAAAAAACAACAACTATACCATAGAAAACTATAGGTTGTGTTTATATCGCAATGTGACACAGCAATGAAATCGAGATGACATTACGATTTGTCACTCTGTGATGGTGTTACAGTGATGAAAAAACTAATCGACATAACTTTTGAATATTTTGTTTATCTTATCCACTCTCTAAATAACACAATTTTTACAATAAATCGTCAATGACATTGTGACTATGGCATTTTAGTTCCTTTTTCATTCTGTGCTCCTTAAACTGTATTTATTTCTTTTAGCGTGGTATTCTATAACTCCTGATTTTATTGTATTCATATTTTAATCGATGCATTAGAAACATTTATATTAATAAATAATGTTATTGAGACAGCGTATAAAAGCATATTTTTAAAATTATTCTTAACTTATGATAAATCAATCGTTAAAAATGTCAGATTTACTAAAATACTTCTCCTTAGTGTGATATTGATAACAAAAGATTAAAATTTTACATTTGGTTTGAAGTTTACTGATTCATTTTTCTTCGCGTTCTATACGATATTGTAGGAAAAAAATGAATTTATTCAATTAATGAATAAGCATTGTTTATACCATTATCGGAAACTAACAGCTGGAACATCAGATAATGGAGCAATTTCGTTAAATTATTTAATTATAATGATTGAATTATGTGTTAACATGGTCATATTTAAACAATTTTGTGCATAATTTAATCAATTGATTCTGCATGTGTAACATGTCATCTTGTCATTGACTCTTTATATATTATTCTGCATTTTATTACTATATGCTGTTCGTATGCAAATTGTTTCATTTATATACTGAAAATTCAATAGGCTTTATTAATTAAGTTACTGTTAGAAAGACCATAAAGTATTTCTAGTAATAATTTTCATAGATAACTAAAATCTTAACGTACGTTACAATCACAATTTATATTATACACTGTATTAAGTTATACAAACGCTCAGACGCTTATAAACCTCCCATTATTTCATTTTGGCAACATGAAATCGAGTAGCTTCCTTTACCACCGAGAACTCTCGTCTCGCGAAGGGTATAGCTTCATCTCAGCGAACGCAGTGGACTCGGGCGTTATTGCATTGCTACTGGCTAATCCGATTTGACCGAGTCGCTCGGCGTAGGGATCGCTCTCGAGGGACGCGACAGCCAGCGGCACTCGTGTATCGTTGTACAAGTGACGCGTACAGATAGATCATCGGCTATGACCGCTAGTCGCGCGTCTTGACCGATAATGAGCACTTGAGGTCGTTAGTTATCCGATTCAGTCCCGATCTACCCTCGAGCATGAGCTAAAAGAGAAAGAGAAAGAGAGAGAAATGCGAGAGAGAGGAAGGGGTGGGGGGGGATTATTTTCTTTCTCAATATAAATATGTCATATTGCGAAAGATCGTTAAAACAACTATTGTTTATATTAAATTTTGCTTTATTTGTTATTTCGTTAATGATCTTAATACTAAATTCATTTCTGAGAAAGTAATTTATTAAGGAAAGAATATTCTTAACCTCTGCAGTAACAAAATATTAAATTTAAAATTAGTGACAATAATGAACAAATTGAGCTTCCTATATATAAAATGATATAAACGTGACATAATATTTCATTACATTATGCTAATATTAGAGTTGAATAAACAATTTATTATTAGCCTAAATGTACTGCAGTGATTAATTTATTTTTTTATTGACCAGATGCATCCGCAGCCAATTTAAAGGACTTTTGTCCATGGGATCCGATGAAGGCGATCTGTGGCCCAGACGAGGTCATCGTGATGAGGGCAGCCTTGTACGGCCGCATGAGGCTTGGCCGCTGCGTGAGACATGACTTAGGGTACGTGGGGTGCTCCACGGATGTTCTGGATCTCGCGGACGCTCTCTGTTCTGGTCGAAGGGAATGCGAGATCGTCGTACCAAATGCGGACTTTGATCAACTTCATCCGTGTTTAGAAGATCTGAAGGCTTACTTTCAGGCAGCTCATATCTGTCAAAAAGGTGCAAAACATTTCATTATTTTTTGTACATCAAATTTAAGAAATGTTAGAAAAAATTCACCCCCCCCCCCCCCGGGAGGTGGGGGAAAAATTTCTATTGCGTGGAGGCAGTGTCCTCCCTGCCCCCCTGTTACTCCGGCGCCTCTGTGCGATATCGACATTATTAATATTATTATTTTATGCATTGTTACTTTTATCTGTAAATTCTATATTACAGGATTCAAATGCGATGATTTTTATGATTTTATTTGTAGTTATAACCGCTGACGCAAAGCTTTGCGGAAGTTCTAAATATGTAAAAGTGCTGCCTACTCAAGGTTTTCTATCAAATGTCCTGACGGCAGAGACTGGATGCGGATCACCAGCCTCTCCTTGGCTGATAGAAGCCAAGCCTGGTCTTCGCATCAATGTAACACTGTGGGACTTTTCTGTAGCAGCAAATAGACTGGTGGCTAATGCAGGATCGAAGCATATCATCTCATCGAGTAGCTGTTTGAAGTACGCTACGATTTCTGAAATGGACCATCAACACGGTCGCCCAAAGGTTTCTCAATTAATGTAATGTTACTAGTTAAAATGTAGATATGATAGTAAAATATATTTTTTGTTTATTTTTTGTTTGAAAGTGTTTCATTAATACTACACAAAAGTGAATTCATCCTGTGAAATTTATTGAATATAAAATATGAAAATAAAACATATAATGTTTTTAAACAGAATAATTAATTACATTTCTTACAGAATTGCAAACACTTGAAAGCAGTCATAGTCGTATTTGCTTTAATTAGGTCTACTAATATGTATAATAGGTTATATTTGAGAAGATATAAGTATCTTGATATTTTACATGTATTCATTATGAGTAACTACTAAAATGAGTGACGAATTTAAAAATTTGATTTTTTAAAAATTATATACATTAATTTCATTTATTTGTTTAGATTATTTGTAGCGAGTTTAAAACTCGAGTGCGACATGTCTACACGTCTGTTGGTAGTACGCTGGAGATTCGTGTTCATGGACTTCCAATCAGCTCTAACAACATTGGCCCTTACTTTCTCTTTGAGTATCAAGGCATGCGTAAAGTTTTTAAAAATATTATTATAATGTACTTTATATATTATTGCTTGATTATGGCATATGTTAATTATGACAATGACGTTAGGCATCATCATTCTAGTAGAATAAAGCCAAAATACACAATTTTGCTCAAAGTTTTGCTTAAAATTCTACAAAGAATTTATCTAATGAAGTATATGAAAAAATCTTGTGTAACTATTCAGAACTAATTTGTATTTAATTTGCACAAAAATTTAAACAAAATCTCATAGAGATTATGGCTGCAACCGATCCTTGGATTTTTTCTGATGTGTGCCACTCTAAATTTTTTATTTATTAACGAGGAATTGTACAAGTTAATTGTCTTACAGTAATCGGCTGTGAAGATCCTCAGTTACCAGAAAACAATTGGTACAAACGCAGTGGAGATCAGGCAACAATTGGATGCGACTCAGACCCGCTAGTTACATGGAAGCTGGTCTGTTCTGGAACTGAATGGACAGGAGATATGGGACACTGTGGAAGTGGTAATAACAGTTAATTTTTATCTATGATGAAAATCACAAGTTATATTCCAAAAGTTTGAATCATTACTTGCTATATTAATGAGATTTATTGGAAATTATATCATTTTTAAAGCGAACAATGGTATTTTAAAGATTATAAATAAATAAATGCTAAATATGAGGTGAGAGAAAATGATAGTTAATTTTTGCGATTGTTTCAAAATGAATTTTTATCAGATGATTAATTACTTTGTTTTATATTTTTATCGGCATATTTTAGAGAGAAGCGATGCTCTTCAAGTTGGTTTCTTCAAATTTTCTTCAGGTATGATTTTACACTGTGAATTGCATAATTATATCACATGATGCATATGTACATTTTGCAAAATTATAATTGATAATAACTCATCCCAAATATCACAGTGCAGTTAACAGATCAGCTAATCCATTAGCAAATTTTCAGCTTTGAAATTCTGTCAAAATTAAGAAATTTTTGTTTATAATCAACAAATTTTAATTTCTAAAATGAGTAATCCACTCTTTATGTTGTTCTTAATTAAATAGTTAAGTTTTCTGTTTTATCACGATCAGCAATCATCTTATTAAACTATCTTAGGGAGACAAACATAGAAAAGTATAATTAATCTTGTACAAAATGAGTAATTGTCTTTGTGTTTTATTTCAGCTATTTCAGTAGTCATCATTGTTAGCATATCACTTGTCATTGGTTTTCTTATTCTCACTATTGGAATGGTTCATCTGTGCAGGTATTTTATACATCATTTATGCTATATTTAGCTATGTACTGTATCAATTTGTAGTAGAATACTGTATCAATTACATTTTTCTAATTACTTTTCATAAACAACAATCTGCTTTCTTGAAATTCTGATAAAAATAAATTGTTCATTACTGTGAAATTTAATATTATCATAACATTTTGTGCATATTACAAAATAAGTTAACAACAATATTATATCTATGTAGCAGAAGACGTAGACAACAGCGCAGTCGCCAGACAGCTCTGACCATCAATACATATGATCTCACCACCAGCCATCCTAAGGTCTTACAACCAGAGTCACGAAGGATCAATGGAGAACCAGACAGACGTCGAGAAAGTAATGAGTACGCCTCCATATGGGACTGGCCCTTACCCAACAACACCCCACCACCCATCGACACCAGCGGCTACGAATCAAGCGACTTACGTCGTGAAGCTTACATCCAACAACAGCAACAACAGCAACAGATGCAGCAACAACAACAGTTGCAGCAACAACAAATGCAACAGATTCTGTTACAGCAACAGTTTCAAACAGCCGTTTGCCAGCAAAGATCTCAACAGTGTTCTGAGCAGGTGAAACGACCCTGCTCAGGCGTTGATCAGAAGCAATTGCAACAGAATAAGAGTCAGTTGAGTGGCGGTTCGAATCAGATGACATCGTTTCGTCCGAATGTTGAAGAAGAAATAGCTGACGCGAGATATTCTAATTAAGAGAAGAGCAGTTGATGGTATTCCAATTTCTTATTGTTGATTAATATTACTGCAATGTTCCAATTAATGTAATTATTTATTATTTATTGATGTAAAAAACAGTTGTGTGAGAGACTGATGCCATTGTTTTGAAGAAGAATGATGAACTGTTTGGACTGAGAATACGACATCTAACAAATACAAGTTTTTTTTAACGTTTTTTCGACAAGTATGTTAACTGTCGTTTTGTTCTAAACAAAAACTTATAAAAAAGTTACGCATATTTGACCAATAAACTTAAATTTAAACTTAAACAGGCCATTAAATTAAATATGTAAAAGTTATATACAAGTGGTATATACCGAAATCTAAGCGGAGTTTATGCAAACAATTATAAAATAGGTATTATGCATTTTACATATTTTGTCAATCTACGCTTTGATAAAGTTAATTGCTGCAATTTTTAGTAACAAAATCTTAAGAATATTCTCTCAATGTTATTTTGTCTAGTATTATTTCAACGCAATGCTCGAAGTACTTACAAATTCATAGAAGCTATTCTATTAACACTCTTCTATTAACTTAATTATTAATTAAGGAAACGAAATAGCAATGTGGAAGGTAAAAAAATAATTCACTTAATAATCATTTGATTGGATTGAAAATGAAAACATCAATTGTTTTAAAGTTTACTCTATAACAATGATCCAAAATTACATAATAAACTGCTTATTTTTAATACAAAAAACGACACAACTGTTCATAACAAATATTTATTCTCAAAACCTACTTCAGTGCAAACTAACACTAAAAAAATGGTAGGTTATATCGCCTGGATATTATTAGAGCACACAAACTAAAGGAAATTAAATACTTTACAAGTTTTCAAACAAAACAATTCAGTATAGATGTCTACAGTCAGAGGGAAAGGAAACAGTCCATCAAATTGTGGCATTAAAATATATGGAATATTACATTACACGCAATAGTTTCTTTATTTTTATACTTTTAGATTTTATACTTTTAGATTAGGTTCATATTTACCGGTTACATGAAGCTAACTAGTTAGTTTTGAAATTAGCTCGAAATTAATAGTTTGAATTAATACTTTTTAATCAAATTTAGGTTAAAAAGAACAAATCTAGAAGTAATTTCAGTTATTTTCATATTCAGTTTACAATAATGTCATATTATTAAAAGATAGCAATCTTATACAATTTAATCCAATATTTATAATTGATTTTTTATATAGCACAAATGCGAGCTTCCTGGAATCTTAAGACATTAAAATCACATGTATTGACTAAAACGTTAAAGATGCTTTTTGAGATACCCTAAATCCAACAAATTTTTATCTCAGTTGAATCTTATACTCCATCACTCCTTGATAACCGATCTTTCCTTCTAGGCCCCCCCCCCACCATCTCTTCATGGCATAGTCTAATTACAGTGGCTACATTATAGTAATTACATTAATTAATAATTACATATCTAATTACAGGTAATTATGCAACAAAATGCAATTTATTTTGTCTAGCATTAACAATTAACATTTCAGTCTTGTCTGTTGTTACTTAATGCTAAACCAGCAAATGATTTAACTATTTGCGATTTGTGATTGATCTGATAACATTGAATAATAGACATTATATAGATGTACTAACGATACAAGCCAACAGACAGTCATGCTGCTATAACACTTTAAATGAAAAAACATTTTAAATGAAATGTACACGAGTACATTGTACTATAACTACTCAGTTTATGCATTAAGATTATTAAAGAAGTAAAATAATGCGCAGCAACTTTGACTTCAAGCTACTAAATACAGCATTTACAAATGTAAATTGCACACAAAACAAAATAATTGTCATATATGACATAGCAAGTAGTGGTCACACGAGGTGCGGGGACACAAATTTCTCTTATACCTCATCTTTACAACAGTACTGCTCCACCCTAGCATGCTGTGATGATTGATGAAAACCTCAATACACATTAACAATCAAATAAGCACTAAATTTAAGATATTCTGCCACATAGCCATCTACATACTGAAAACAGCTTATATACATTATACACACATACTCTATACACTAGATAAAATTTCTAAACCTATAGGCATAGCAAGTCAATTAGTTTAAAGAAAAGATTACCACAACAGACAAAAACTGAGTATTCATTGATATTTTTTTAGTAAAGTAAAAATTAAGAAGATTGTTTAATAACAGTAAAGAAATTTAGTAAGATATGAAACTGCAATAGAATTTATAATTAATAATAGAAGAGATAAAAGACAGAAATATACAGATAAAATAAACAGCTACAGTAAATGCCAGCAGAAAATTTGATTTAGCGTACAAAAACTGCAACGATCATCATTTTTCTAAACTTCTTTTCAAAATTTACATTAGTTTAAATAACATAATATTTAACTTAAGATATTATTCATTTTATATACAGAAGATTAAATGACATTGACCATTAGAATGCAAACCAGAAAATATAACTAAACATGACATCAATGGCCTTCGTAATATTGATTATAATACCTTATAATATATTATAAGACCTTGGTGTGAAGCAATCAAGAGTCAATACTCAGCTATTAAGACAGTCATTAGATTATTACAATATTCCAATAAAGCTTATCATACATTGCCTCTACAATCAAGCAATGATCTCTACTAGAAAACTGTCAGGACATTAAATTAAATTATCTTGCTAAAAAACGAAGATAAACTACAGATATTTGGACCAATTACCAAACAATTTGCTCTAGTTAATGCACCCAGTTAACCTACTTATTATCATGGATTATTGCGATTTGCTGAATAAAAAGAAATTAGGTCAAATAACCGCTAAAAATACCCCTTATTTAATTAACCAATCATATAATATTTACTTAAGCGATTCAACAAACCAGAAATTGTACCATAAAATAGATCGAACTCTTGAACTTATGACTTCCAATAAGCCATTCGAAATAAAACATTCAAAACAGAGCATTCTATTTCTCGCAGCAGATCACATAACTACTATTAAACTATAGAAATACCTTGATATCAACAAAAATGGGCAAAAAAGTCACGACCTAATTACATTTCTTACGCTTTACCTAAATCAAAGTAAATTTGTGTATAATAAAAGTTTATCTACAATGCATCTAAAAGTTCGCCGAATCATTAACCGAACTGAAAACTGAACCCCCCGGGGAAGCCACCCGCCTGATGTTGATGAAAATTGGCCCCCCCAAACCCCTGACCACCGCCAAAGAAACTCTGGAAGATTATGTTCGGATCTATATCTGAGATAAATTGACAAATCCATTTTTATTTTTTGATGCACAATATATAATAATAACAAAATAAAATCAAATAAAATGTTGTAAACTTATTGCAAAAACAAAGTGATGACTATAAATGCAGTCAATCAAATACTCGACCTTCGGAATAACTCAAAAATAAGTGCATAGCAATCACAAATGGCTACGCCAAAGAGAAACCTTTACAAAAATGTTTAGTATACATAATCTCCATTATATTGCATCAAGCCTAACTTCACCCTTTAATAAGGCGCGCAAATTGACAGCTACGTCTTCGACATCGTAAAAATAATTAGGTAATCCGGACATTAAATCCAGAAAGATATGAAGACCTTAATCCAGAATTTCTATAAAACGTTTCAAGTAAACATAACGCTTACCTTGGAATCCACTCATGCCCTCGTGCTCCTCCAGATCTTGCCCGCTATCATAGCGCGCTTTCTTCTTGGGATCAGACAACACTCCATATGCCTCTCCGATCTCCTTGAATTTCTTCTCCTCAGCTTTCTTCACTTCCTCAGTACCGCTCATATGACGATCTGAGACAGGACGATATCAAGTTTGGTTGTCGCTTATTGTCACATCAGCACGAAAAGGTTATATATTAATGTGTTGTGAACTCGATATATACAAATTAAACAATAAGAACGCGAACAGTTAGATAACTTAATATTTTATTTTTGGAAAAATGTTTAAATATTTGCAGTGAGATTATGACGATGTCATGATATTTATTTGCTAATGTAACATCAATGTATGACATGTTCCGAGCTACATGGGACTATAACCCAGATCTTCCAATTCAAAGTCCAGCCTTCAAACCACCTTGCCATAAAAATAAGAAACAAATTTGGAATCTAGCTGACCTGGATGATGAAGCAGAGCGTGTTTCTTGTACGCTTTCTTAATGGCATCTTCATTAGCATCCTTAGCCAGTCCAAGAATCTTGTAGTAATCTTTTCTTTTGCTTTTCTTCAGCTCTAACTTAGCGTCTTGCAACAGCTGCTTGTTCTCTGTCACATCATCCATTCCATTACATTTTTCGTATTACAACAGGGGTATAATAATTCAGATAAGTTAAAATTAACGTTTCAGTTATCGTTCATAAAGTCAGTTAAGACTGGGTGGCCAAATTAAGCGCCTTGATAAAGAGAGTTTGAGAAACACAGCGATACAACAGAGATAAATTCAAGTAATTTCCTAACTAAATATTAAATACTTAGAAATATAAATATAATAAAAACTAAATTATAAAGTAAAATTGTGCTAACCTCTGGATTTTTCAAGTTTGCAGATCTTCTCATAATCTCTGACAGCTTCTTCATATTGTTCCAGCTCCATATAACTGAACATCAAATAAGAAACAGTTCAGTTAATGTTTTAAAGCATAGATCATCATTCATGAAAAATATCTAAAATGTCTAGATGACTTCATACTATTTCATCACTTGTTGCATCCTTCAATAAGACAAAGATTCAGCAAAAAAATATATAATCTGAACTGTACAAGGAAATCTAAATGTTACACTAACTGAAAAAAGATTAAAATCCTCCTTGATAATATTATTACTCAACTCGTACTCTACTATCCAGCATCACTGGATTTTATATATTCCTCTTACAGCAAGTAAGCTCATAATAGAACATCATCTTTCCTATCTTTATTTATATGCGTTTGATATAATTTTGAAAAAATTAGACTGGCCGAAAAACTTAAAAGTTTGATTTTAACAATGCACACCCTCTCATTTGGGGAGGTTCCATGAAAAAAGTACTCAGTTAAAATTTTACATCAATCCATAAACAGAAA
>JAQIXG010004609.1:0-12644 GCA_034700105.1 Oconnorella tubifera
GGGATTTAATTGAAGCTTTTAAAATTATTAAGGGTTTTGATCAAATTGATTGCCAGTACTTTTTTAAGATTTCTAACCGTAAAATAACCAGGGGGCATAGTTTAAAATTAGTTAAACATTGGTGTAAGGGGGAATTAAGGAAGAATTTGTTTAGTCAGAGGATGGTGAACAGTTGGAATAGTTTATCACAGTATGTTGTAGACGCAGATTCTGTGAATAGTTTTAAGAATAGATTAGATAAGTTTGATGATTATTGGAGGGATAATTAGGATTGCCTAACACTGGTTGTTAACAAGTCGATTACGACTTTCTTAATCAGTATAATAGTTAAGTTAAGTTAAGTTATAGTCAAATTATAGTGAACGTAGTTTTAATAGTTTTAGTTACAACTATTCTATTTGATCAAATTAAATGTATTATGGGTAAACACTCTGCACATAAAAAATCAATTTAAATAGGAAAAAAGAATTGGCACGCGAGAACGTTGTTGTTCTTCAAATTGAAAATATTGGCACGCGATCTGAAAAAGGTTCTCCAGCCCTGCCCTGTACTATCTGATAAAACACCGGACAACATGGCATCATGCTAAAGTAGTGACTTAATAAAAAAAATTCATCTAAAAACCCATTTTGATTTTAAAATTTTTCAAAATTATGCTTCAAATTGGAACTTACAGCAAAAACTTTAAAAGTTAATTTAGAAAAATTGAACCCTTTTGTGTAAATAGTTACATTTTAATCAACATATACGTTATTTATGAATACCTATAAATTTATTTATGAGTGTTTAATTGATAAAGATATCATTTGTAAAATTGAATGAAATAATTTGCCCCCCCCCCTCCCTCCCTAACAAGAATTTAAATGACGTTCCTAAAAAACATACTATGTCAATAATATCAATATATGTCACGGAGCAATAAAAACTCAAATTTGTCATTCTTAGTTTTATCAACTGAAGCCGAGAATTAAAACCGTATTAACCCCTGAGCATGTCATTGTCCCAATAATACTTAGATTTTCATTTATTTTCATTTTTCACGCTTTGATAAAAACTGATGACTTCCGTTATTCAGGCGTCAACATTTTTGATGAAAACAAAAATTATGTCTCTCGGGATCTGAACTCTGGCTAAGACGAACCACTGTGAGATGTGCGACGAGATAGATAATAGTAGAGTCCAGAGTGAAATGCTGAGAGGACTAAAAAAATAAAGTTTCCTCTAGCACTGAATCAGGGACGCTTCGTGCTATGTTGACAGTTAGTTATATGTTGACAGTTAGTTATCACGAAAAGAAAACCAAGTTCAATGTGAGCGATAGTAAATGAAAGAACTAAACGCAGAGTTTAACAATAATATCGCGATATACACCCAATAATATTATTTCAGATAAGATAAAGCATTTTTAAATAATTATAAGACATAAATATTGTTTGTAACGTGTAATTTGGATATTATCTAATCAAAATATCTGTAGTTTAGTTTCTGTTATATTTATATCAGATGCGGAAACAATTGTATTTATTTTATTTAATATTAGAATGTAAAAATTGTAAAATATCTTTGTAGCAGGGTATACTATTTAAAGTTGATTATATTATAATAGTTATTAATTTGTATCTGTTAGAGTATCTCGTTTTTGCATCATATATGATAGTTTACTTTTTATTCCTTATTATAGGATACCGTAAGTGCAATAGGCCTGGTGTTCTAACAATACGGTCTTTATTAACCTTGATCTGTTATGTACACATTCTGTATTTTCTATAATTAAATAAATGACAGTCTATTTTACAACAACAATACTATAGAAATATCCTAATAATATTAAAAAAACTGTTGTGTGTAGTTGTAGCATTACGACTTGACCATGTTGCATCCAGTCCAGATTGTAATAACGTCAGTCATACGTCAGTTGACAGTGATTAATTCAAACAGCACTGCTATGAATTCACCAAACGACGAAAGGTCAACAAAAAGTTGACGAATTCAGAAATTTACCAAAAAGGGTCAAAACAATCAGAATTAGTTTTTTTTCTATAATTTTGTTTTTGTTATGTAAATAAAACGAAACAGATATGCAACATCGTATTTTTTCGAAAGGACCAAAACGTTTTAAACGAAAAAATACGCAGTCATGCAATTAAACAGATGAAATAATCCACTAATTGGTCATATTTTATTTAAAAGATTAGTATTTTGAATCGAGATTTATTAATAATTTCTAGGCATTTGATTGATGCTTGATTATAAAATTCTACAATAAAATGCTTATGCAATATTTCACAAAGATTTATGAATTTAGAATTATTTCATATAGTTTTTTTTAAACATAATAAACCAAGAATCGCATCATCTGACCAACAGCATTAAAGACTTTGTTAAAATAAAACAAAATAAGAACAAGACCAAGTAAAACAGTTGAAGAAGAAAAAAATTTAAAGAGATTGGGAGATAGAAAGAGAGAGAAAGAGAGAAACAAGCTGATTCTACAAAACAGAGCATTTATCTACAAAGAGCGAATGAGTCTGTCAAATCCGGATGATTGCATTCAAGTTTCAACTCTTCTTATCTCAACATTTTTACATCAAAAGACGACACACGCTAAGCATATATAAAACTCGTGTGAAGAAAGCTGAATCCGCCTTAGAATGTTTTGAAGATTTCTAAAACCTGGATTTTACTAAATTTAAATTTAGAATTGTTAAACATTTTAAACTAAAAAAATAATTGTGCTGATTTTAAGAGTTGAATTCAAATTAGCTTTAATTCCATTTTTTTCCTCCGGTATATGGTGTGAAAATGTCTACTGCTGGTCTAAGTTTTACTCCATGTTTATTTATCAGTTCGCTAATGATTTATTTATTTTTATTTGCAAGTGCATGCTGAGTAAATTAATGCTCCATTAATATTAAATTTAAGCATTTTAAACATGATAAATTATTACATGATTATTAAACATGATAAAGATCTACAAAATGGAAAGTTTATTCACAGAGAGTTTAATTGCCAAAATCAAACAAGATTGAAAAAAATAACTGATACTTTATAACATACCGGGGTAATATTTTTAGAATTATTAAATGAATGTAGTATACGCAACTGCGATTTGTAAAATAATTTTACAGCACTTATCAGATTAGACTGAATAAGTAATACTGCGCTTTCACTTCTAAACTGGTTTAGCTGTAAGCAAACTGAATTTTTGAAAATCTTGAGGTATTACATATAATAACATATTGTTAATGATTAGTTTAATTTTATCTTAATGCAAATGGAAGCTGTTTAAATAGACTGAGCAGATGCTGAAAAAGTCAATAGTATCTTCTCATAGAATAATAACTAAAACATTAAGAATAAAGCAATCAGTACTAACCTCTTGACTTGGAACTATTATCCACTTTCAGATCAAAAATCGAACCCCTTCTCTGGATGTAAACTGTGTGCCATCGATCATCATCCAACGACTGACCACTTAGCAAAGTCTGAAGCACAAAACCTAACCATAATAAATATTCACACCATTGCATGTTTGATGCAGGGCCATTTACCTTCCTTGAGTGCATGGTGTGTTGTGATAATATTTACTGACGTCTTCTTTCAACTCGTCTACTCAACGTTGTCTTACAAACATGATTTACGACATTTCTAGCAGTAACTAGAGTAGCGAATGACGTATTAGTTTAATGTAATTTTGTCCAACAATCTCAAAATACTCTGATCTATTGGAGTTGAAATATAAATAGAATATTAGATAATATCGCCTTTAAAAACCAGTCGCGTGTCGGAGATAGTTGTGTTAAAGTGTATCTGCATTATTATCATCACTGTCATCTATCCATTAAAGCAATCTTAACAGTGATTTCAACATTAGTAAAAGTTGTATTTAATGAAACTAACTTAATAAATCTTTCAAGGATATAAAAACATGTGCTTTACAAATTATATATAAACATTTCAACGCGTGTTCTTGAAGAAAGAGTTGGTGACAACAATCAGAAAAATCAACCGCTCGTCGAAATTTACAAAATCTAAACTTTGTATTTTTTTTGGTTTATTTCATTACTATGTAAAACTTTAAATAAGCGATTTAAAAAGCATACAATTTCTATGTCATTATCCTTACCGAAACAGTATTGTAACTATGCCAATGCAATTAATTTAAGTTAACTACGCAAATTAATATTTGCGAAATATAATGAAGCACAGTAAGTGATATATATATAAAAACTACGTAAATTCATTAAAGACATTTTGAAGGAGATTATGATAACCTGTTCCAGGGAGATTTTATATGTACTGATTTCACATATATGCCTATGTACTGATTAATTAAAATTGTGTTAAATCGTAGCACTACGTTATTATAAACAGATGAAACCACATTCCAATGAAATAGAAGCAATACTCTTGCAAATTTAATCGACATCTAGGATAAAATTACTGATTTTCTAAACAATTTTCCTAGAATTCGTCATTACTTAAAATAATTGTAAAATTTTATTATCAATTTCGAATTGCTACTTTGTATTATATATACTTGTATTAATATTTAATATTTACAGTAAGAATATTAGCCTAACAATTTTTTACAGTAGTAAGCCTAACATAATATTCTAAACGTAAGTGCCCTTGCGTACAAAAGTCGCAACGTAATTCCAATTGACTTGTTTTCATCCGGCGTTGCGGCGAAGTAGCGCGCTTCCGTTTCTCTTTTGCGTTAATATAACAACAGAACACCGCACGCGTCGCATCGGCTCTCAATGAATGATGAAAGCACAGCATATGAGCAGAAGTTTGAACAAATAAAGATACATTTTAATTTGAAGTGTACGTACAAATAAGAAATTCAAAAGAAAACAAGTATATATTTTTAAAATTGGATACATTCGGTTATTATTTTAAAGAAACAACTTTATTTATGCAGTGATAATATTATGTAGGACTACTAGAAATTGTAATAAAGTTAAATTTGGTCTCTTTACTCATACGCTTCGAATGCTTTAGCGTGTTCTAAAATTTAAAAAATATTTCTTTTTTGAAAATTTACTGACGAAGATGCTGTTGGTCCATCCTCCCCGCTTAAATTTGCTGGCCGTAATATTCACGTAATATAAAAATAATTCAAAAGTTTATAGATTGCCAAATATAGACATTTAAAAATTTTATAGGAAATAACAGCAAAACGAATGAGTCACATGGCAGAAACTAACTTAAAAGATATTTTCAAGATATACCTATCTGAGACCATAGATGCATAACGGAACAGGGACATTAAAGTATAATAACAACGAAATGGAATGATTTTACATATCTATAATGAATATCAGTTGAAAGAAATGATGAAATTGAAAAGTGCTTTTATTACAGGTTATCTAGTAAAAGCATATCTATTGTATTTATTAGAAATAAATGATCTAATAAATTCTTTGTATTGATGTCAAGGGTAATTTAATTTGAGGAATAGTTGCGATAAAATAATATTACGTAATCACAAAATGATGGAACATGCTTTCTTTTTATAAAATCTTAAAAAGAATTATGCAGTGGTTTTGGCCTAAAAAGCTTTTTTCAAAATTCTTAGTTCTCTTATTAAATATCAAAAACTTTCAATAAAATAACTTCACCAAATACTCTTAATTATCATTAAAAATACATCAAGTTAAAAATGTGAACATTTTAGTAGATTTCAACAATTTTAACAATTCTAAATTCGATGCAAAACACTAAACAATCGATCAAAAAATCGTGTATAATTATGTTTTATTCGTGTTTTAATTATTTCAATTATTGTTTATAAAATTCTACATGATATTCATTGCAACTGAAACTTTACTTATCTCATCGACTTTGCTACGTAATCCTCAGTTTCTACTTTTCGCAAATCATTCCATTATACCGTAATAAAATTTACTTATTTGAATTACAATCACTATCCTAGACCTTGAGCAGCGCATCTTATGCAATGTAATGTTTTTTTTGTTGCAAAGACTGTGAATCCATTCTATTTCTTTGCAAGAGAATTCAATTATTGTTATTCAGCGGGGAAATCAAGTCGCCAGGCACGGTTGCTGGAGCAGCGATTACCGATGCATGAACCCTATTGATGGGGAATCGATGAAAGATTTCATTTTGGATTCCTGCATAGAGTGTGCTGTCAACTTGTCCGATGTCTGCTTAATAACATAATCGAGCAATTATTATTGTAACAACAGATGTTGCAGCAGATGCACTTAGGCGATTCTGCAATTCAGGCCAGCTTATGTTTTTTCAAAGAGTATTTTTGTTATATATTATATTATATATTTCTAATTGAGTTGTTTTTAATTATTAATTAAGATCCTTAAAGTTAGTAATTAACCTTTCAGATTTATCGTACGTTTACAGAATGTATCAGTTTTAAATGTATTATATTGAATCTCTTAAGCTATTGTTGTCATATTTTAAACATATTGCCATCAGAAATAGACAATAAAAAATCAATTTTATAGTTAACATTTATTTTATGTATTTAATAATATATGTATTTAATAAATACGTTCTAACCACATCAATAAAATTAAAAGTATACAGTGTAGCTACTTTAGTTAAGCTATTTTAAACTGTACTGTAATAATAAATGCTTATAAGTTAATTAATATTATCATGAACAAAATATTTTTTAATATAATCTCGTTGTATAATGTAACGACATTGATTGTACCATTTATTTATTTTTATATTATATTATTTGCATTTCATTTCAACGGGTACTATTTCTATTGTTACTAAATTGGGTAAGCAATAATAATTGTAGCTTCTTAAACTGAATAATTGCCGGGATACAATAAAGGAATCTCATCAGCCCATCAGTTAATTAAAGTTACAAGAAGTAGTGCAGTTCTAAGTTGCATATATATCGGACAATATACCATAAAGTAACCAAATATACAATATTAAATGTTATATTAAGCCAACAAAGATGTCACTGAATGAATGGATTCTGGGAAGCTAGTACTTGGTTTTCGCCCTACGGGGTAGCTAGTGAATGACTTATAATGCCGCTATGGGTCCCACGCGAGACCTAAAGACTATGTCCTAGTTAACTCTATTGTGCATTTTGAATATACCGAGCGTAGACATAAAAGTCTGATCAATATTTTGAGAGAAATGAGAAAAATTACAATTTTAAAATTACAATGGACATATTAACTCAAAATATGTTATTAATATTAATATTGATTATATTATCACACGCATAACATTGCATATACTACATTACAATGTAATGGAATGTATAATAGAGCCAAGTTCTTTTTAAGTAATAATATAATTTCTAGAAGTTACTTTCATTATTTAATGTTTAATACCTTTAAAAAAGATCATTCGTGGCTAAAGACATCCAATCTTTAATAAACAATTATACAATAACAATTTTAGTCCTGTTCAGTAAATTTACATTGTTTATTATCAAGCAGATGAAACATTATCAGAGTGTAAATTTAGGTAAACACTTCCTTTATAATTTCAAATACTATATGAATAATTTTTGCATTTTCATAAATTTGACTTGTAGTGTTATTTTACTGCAATGAATTTTATTACAAATCGAAACAACATATAAATCTATATTATATTCAATTGAAAACTTATAAAAAATTCATCAAATTTTTAAAATGACTTACCTCAGAATTAATGCCCATGATAATAACAAGTTTAACCCGTCCGCCGCTTAGCGTCAGATCAATGACGTCATTAGTTATATCAGACGTCATTGTCAGGAGACGAGCGTTCGATTGTTGAGTAGAAAATCGTAACGAAACATCATCAGAATACGTTATACGTTCTTTGTGAACTGTTACGGTAACGTATTGTCTGCCGTTGAATGTTAAAGTTACGGCCGCTGCAACAAATTGGTACAACATCTAACTTTAATAAAATTCAGTCACATTTATATCGAGTCTCAAAATATTAAAATGATGCATGACAGTGTAGATTGATAGATCATCGTGATTGAGATTATTAAGTCACACATTCAACGCGATATTAGAAAAGAAAGGTAGTGGTTTTAAAAAAGTTTTCAAGTGTTTTTAGTATGAAAATTGTGTTTCTTATGCACGTCAAGCCATTCACGATCAAAAACTTGGCCCTTGGAAAAAAATTGTGTACACTACTTATTATAAGATATACTGTTAACTACTATACATTGATCAAGCAGTAAATCGATGTAATCGATTTAAATAATCAAAAAACTTGATATTATATTAATTATGTTCAAGGTCAATGCAACATTAGCCTTGAACGAAAATTCGTTCCAGTTTTCAGCGATTGTGTACCAATTACAGTTTTACACAAAATGTTACACTGTACAGTGTATTCCATGATACTCGCCTTATCAAATACACCAATACAATAATTATTACATTAAAATATTTCGTTTCCTTCAAATTACACGCTGAAAATTATCGTCACATTTTCAACCTCGCAGGATTTAAATGTCCGTTCTCATTTGCTGAAAAATAAACTTAATCAAATGAAGAAGGACAACATAATTCTGAAGTAAAGAGCTGAAGGCAGAATTTTGTACTGAATCAGTGTTCACTTAGAGTCATTTTGTTTGAAGAAGCTGTCACAAAACTAATGATTTCTACACGACATTTACTGCCTGAAGAAAGTCATTTGTCAATTATAAACTTCTTATCACATATTATTTGAAAGTAAGAAATAATTTTATGCAGTTTCTGACATGGCAAAAAAGATTACATAGTTTCTGCTTGCACGATAAAAATTGCCTTCTGTAACTATACAGGTTAATTGAGATCGAAAATTGTAATCGATCAATCATTTACTCAAGCAGCCCCAGAAAAATATGGTGAAATCTTCAGTATGCACAAAAGATAAATTTTAAAGAATATCAGACGATGATTGACAAATTTAGAAAAACCACGAAGAAGATAATCTTTTCACAATAAAAATACAACATTATAATTTCATAATAAGATTTATAAATTTACTTACATTCAAAATACATAAGGAAATCAATTATACAAACGATGATCATGCACAGATAAAGGTCTATTTGCAACAATATATATATATATATATATATATTTTAAACACAAATTCGAACGATATAATATATGAACAACATATGCGCATAGGACTACTTTTCAAAAATATAAACAATAAAAGTATTAAAGTTATTGGTGAAGAATCTCAAATAAGATTAACCGATTCCAAACTCACTATTTTAGTTTTATAAAAATATCAAATTATAATTCTTTATTTAGCTTAATTGACGTAGTTTTTCCGCTGACCTTATTTTTAAGTTAAAAATCATTTCTCTTCAAGCTATATTAGAGTCTTTTTTAACGTTCGTTTTCTATTTTTTCTAATTCAATTTTTCACGTGATTCTCGTTAAAAACAGAACCAGAAATTTCTCTAAAGATTGAAGCTATATATTGAAATGCCGATCAAAATCAACGTCACAAAGCAAAGCGATATTGACACACAATCGAAGTGAAATGCGTGCGCTGAATAAGACCCTACGAAGAAATTTAACCCATAGAAATAGTCATATTATTGTACACATTCAATCTTATTTTATTCGTCTTTTATTTTATTATTTTATTAATTTTGACATTTGCATTCGCAAAAATATTGCCGTTTTATTGTCAGTCATTCCAACAAGTTTCATTAAAAGTGTCCCCTACTGAATTGTGGGCTTAAGTAGATACACCGCATTCCCCAAGGTTATTTACCGCTATTGAAAGTGCAAAGATCGACGAACTATCTAGAGATTGCTTACGAGGAAAAGAAAATTATTTTTCTTTTATGGTGGATATTTTAGAATCGAAGAACGTATTTACAGTATATAATTGAACTTGAAAAGTTCATAGAATAATTTTACAGAGTATATAATTTAGAATAAGTTTATTGATATATCTTATATTTGTACTATTTTATTGATATATCTTATATTTGTATCTTATATAAGAAAACTAATCGTGATAAAATTCTTAAAAATATCTGAAAATCCAGGCCTATACAAAAGAATCACTAATCAATTATATAAATAATGTTTTAAATAAAGAAGCAATAAATAGTTATCAATTTAATGACGGTATACAATTAGTTCATCAAAGATCTGACGATTTTTAAAAACATTAAAACAAAGGTATATTAAAGTGTATCAAATTTTCACAATAAATTCAATATTTAAATAATTAATTTCAATTTTCATTAGTTTTTTGCTTACGCATTTTACAAGTTGCTCCAGTGAATCCAGTAGCAGAGCAATCGCATACAAAACGTCCCCAGCCCTCCACACATACCCCATTATGAAGGCACGGGTAGCTGACACAATAAGATTCAGTCTGAGAGCAACTTTCAGAGACTCCCATGATCTCTTGCTCGCCACTCAGACGCACTAAATTGAATCGATCAGAATTTATAACCAGATCACCAAGGCATCCTATGTACCCTGAGCCTGTCCTAGTTGACTGAAGCTCAGCGGGAAGCAGATCAACGTGCAAATCAGTGAATCCTGTGACGATTTTTTAAAAATAAATATAAATGTTTAAATAACGCCAGGGTAAGATGTTTTTGGTAAACTTCTCGTGTGCATTGGAAGAAGGGTGCCTGACTATGAGGGAAATGCATTAATTGAAAACGGAGGTTCTAGGACGATTCGTCCAAGGATGATTCGTCAACGGACTGTTCGTCAGGGACGATTCTTATAACCAATAACCATAACCCTAACTCTAACCCAAACATTAACCCTAACCCTAAACCTAATAAATATCATTGACGAACAGTCAGTTGACGAATCGTCCTTTGACAAAACGTCCGCATGCCGAAAAAAGGTAAAGACTGATCTTACTATAGTAATATATGGAAAACTGAACGACTAAAAACTATTTGATTTAAATTTTTTTCTTAATTTAGAGTTAAGATTAGTATATATAATACTGTAAAAATTATAAATATAATCACATTAAATTTTATTGAAAATGAGAAAAAGAATCTCTTTTGTATTATTATTATTACTGTTAAAATCCTTATGATCCAAACACCATACCTCCAACAAAGATTCCACGACCCAAGTCAAGAGTCTGCGGCTCTACGTGTCCAATCATGACGTAATGTTTCTCGTGACCGTCCACCCTCAGCAAGCCCTTACCCCCGCTGTACGTGAGGGAGACCTGGTGGAAGGTCCCGTCATCCACCCGGTCAGCACTGGCCTCCATCGTCATCACATTTGAATCGAGTTTCAATAGAAAGTATAATATACCTATGATGAAATAAACAAGATTATTACTTATTATTTTATAATTATCTTAAATTAAACTTTAAAATTGAAGTTCGAAATCAGAGGTTTAAATCAAAGATGATGCACATTGTTGTAAATCGATAAATCGAATGCATTGATAATTTAAAAATTAAGCAGTTAAATAAGAAAATATTTTCTAGTATTATTTAGTTTATGAGATCCTAATGGTTATAAGTTGCTGCACTATTGATTCATAGTGAAGTAAAAAAGTAATTTGAAACTTATTTTAAGGAACAAGCAGTAAGATGAATGTTATAACAATGAAAGTTCAGAATGTAAACAAGTCACATATGGCGTGCCAAAGTACCAATACCGGATTCTACTCTCTTTTTTATGAGAATGACATTATAAATTCTTCAAAAGTTTTGTATTTCATTTTATGGTCACTTTATAATAATTTATAAAAACAATACTCTAAGGAACATTGAGGTATAATATTTAATATTATATAAGTTTTCTTTAAATTGTAAAAATAAATATATAAAAATATTCTACCAATTATCGAATGAAATAAAAGTAAAACAACTTATCTAACTAGCAATTCTTATTTCAAAATAACTGGAGTACATCTATTCAAATACTAACAATATTATACATTTGCGTTAGAACTTCGATTGTTACCTATGCTAAACTAATTTATAGCCAATTATAACCGTATTTGAAAAACTTTTCACTAATTAATTAAACTTATGTATTTTTAAGAAATTAGCTTTTTAAAGCTACGATATTTAGTTGTCACAAAATATTAACAACAATATCAGTGATTACCTTCAAATAACTCAAAGGCAATGCAGTCTCCGGACTCTTTAAAACTTAAACCATATAATAAAACACCGTCTGATTCGGTAGTTTTTAGTTGAAAATGAACCGAAAAGACAGCATCTCTGTTTAAGTCATTAATTTTAACTGGTTGTATTTCAATGTAAGAACTTTCTGTTTGAAAGTTTATGGGATTCAACAGAGTAAGATCTTCATCGCATCTATTGTAAACTAGAGCTCCGTGTGTTTGTAATAAACTGTGCTGTCGCCTGGCGAGTTCAATGAGATTTAAATAAACGCTGTCTGACTGATAGATAGCCTAGCGAATGAAGAAAAAATACATTAATGCCATTATTATAAGATCTGAAAATCAATGTTTAAAACATATAAATATGTCGTACTGGGAATTGAATCCTTTGAATAGCAAAACTCATTTTTTTCGGCAGATGTCTTCGTTAAACAAATGCATTCACCGCAGACTTAATTAATTAATTAGGTAGTTGATTAAATAACATATGAAATGTAATAAATAATTTAATTTAATTCAATGAAAACAAATACTTTTTAGTAATA
>JAQIXG010004610.1:0-12643 GCA_034700105.1 Oconnorella tubifera
CTTGAAATTCATATATTTTTATTTAAAAGAGATAAGAAAGCAATTCATTTGGAGTCCATCATTTAAATCCAATCTACCGCCTATTAGTTACAAACCAAAGTCGTCTAAAAATAGAACCAGTTTCCTACCAATGAGAATCAAGCTAGAGTTCATGTTCGCTGGTACACGCGTCTTGTTAATGCTGGAGAAGAAAGATGGCGTTAGTTCAATGGAAGAAAAAGTCTATACAGGGATAATGGGGAGAGTTAAAACTTGGAAATATCCAACTGAAGAGGCAAGTAGGGAAGTGGCAGGGCCCTGTTTAGGGTTCGAAACACTACCCAGGCCCTACCTGTTTAATACCTTATTTGTTTAATGTCACATGAGCACATACGGGCGTGATAAGTTGAAGTGAATTAATTGAAATCAAGTGATGAGTTAATCTTTTCAGCATTGTTTCTCAATACCTTGGTCAAGCTCATTTCACAACGCTTTTAGGGTTAAGATTTCTAACCTAAAAGAGAGCTTGAACTTAGGTTACAATTTTAACTCTGAAATTTAATTCCCAACTAACAAATGCACAGTTTAGTAACCTGTTAATGAATGATGGTAATTTGTTTGAGTTTATCTTTCTTCATTTAATTTAACTGCAGATACTGATGAGAATAAAAAACTAAGCTTTTACTATTTAACTGCCAAACTGCGCGTTACGAGTGATCGCGATGATTAAGGTTAAGTAATTTTTGAGTGACTTTATTGAAATGTTTAAAATCATCCTAATTTCTACCATATAAAGATTGCGATTGATTTTTTTCAGGAGTTTGCTCCCTATAAGAATTTAACAGGTCAAGCTTCGATAGTTGTGGGAATGGCTAAGAAACAAAACGGATCAATGATTGAAACTTATGCAAGTTTTTATTTTAAATCTGGATTTTTTTTTATTAACTTCTTATTATTGCAAACATGGTAGCTTAGTCGATAGAACTCAGTAGGTTTATGAATTGATGTAATTTTTGTAAACCAGCTCTTATCAATAATTGGCTTTAAATAGGCAAAATTAATCATCATTATCTTTTTTATCAAATTGTCAAATTGTCATTCAACAACTAATTTACGCCTTTTGATTATACTGCGTATCTGCAAGTTGTCTTCAATTTGAAATTTTTGGATCAGAGTTAAAAATAAACAGTTATAACTAAATTAAATATTGTAAATGTTGAAATAATTTGCTGTTTTTTAACAGCTCGGCAGTTTTGTGTTAAATGATAAATACTTTACTCTGTCTCCTTATAATGATAACGGTATGAACCTAATGCCTGTGTCTGCACACACTCATAAAGTTGCAATTAAAGAAAAAATGTATGAAGTTTCTGAAAAACTGACAGAATCTGATTTCCCTTACGATCAAGGTTTTTATTATTTTAAATTTTATTATTTTATTTTATTATTTTAAATATTAAACTTAAATATAAAATGGTTTTACTGGGTGTCAAAAAATCATCTAAAGCTTGTGTAGCGCAGTGGTTAGAGAGTCGGATACGGAAGCAATTAGGCCAGGTTCGATTCCCATCAATTTGTTAACTGTTTATATAAGCCTATAGGATACATTTTTTATTAAAAATAACAATGGCTATTCCAATTAAATCTCTGACCCCCTCCCCCCATCTTTAAAACAGCGTCCCCCCCCCAGATAATGTTAATTTGTAAGTGAATTTTTTTGCAGATATCTTCATGAATGTTACAAAATTCAAACCAATCAATTTTCTGCAAACATTGATGCCACTGAATGTTAACACGAGCGCTAAACAGAATTACGGAGTAGAAGTGTTTCTTGTTGTCGACTTTGCCATCTATTTCAAGTAAGATATTCAAATTCTTGTCATTTTAATAATTTTAATTACTTGAAAAATGAATTAATAATATTAATATAATATAGAATTTTGGCTTCGATATCACAAATATCTTATTCTATGATGAACTATTTTTTATCGTTGATTGATTAATTGGGATAGATTTATAAAAAAATTAAATTCTTTGTAGACTTGAAATTAGCCAAATATTATCTGTAAACAAATCGATAGTAAATTTTCACTTCTTTAATTTGTGACTTTCTCTTTTCTCAGTAAAACATGTCTATTCCAAAAGAAATTCTCTTTATTTACGTTTATTGTACTGTGATTACTGCCAAGAATTCACTCATCACTTGATTTCTAGACCCCCAGTTTACAATATACAATTTATATGCAATAGGTCTATATATATAATGCAATATACAGTTGACAATATATCGTGTATATACAGTGTATAACTGAAGAACTTTTTATATACAATACAGTAAGTCTATATATATAGCACTGAACAAACTGCAAATAATTAGCATTTTTTGCTAATTAAGCAAAAATCTCTATTTTTTCTTTCATTTTCATTAACTTTTATTTATTTGATGGAAAAATTATATTTTATTATTTATTTTAATCTAAGATGGTTCATGATGAGTATGGAAGTGACTGAAGAAGCTAAAATGAACGACGCGATACAGAACATTAGATATTACTTTGCGCATGTTATGAATGGTGTAAGACATTGTATAATTTAACTGTGTCAAAGCTCATTAGAGAAGTGGTTAGAGTACCCTACTCGGACGCGGCAGGTCCAGGTTCGAATCCCGGAAAGCTCGCTATTTCTCAAACTTGCTGCACCCTTTAGTAAGGTGCTTAAATTGATAGCTACGTCTGAGATATCGTTCAAATACGGAAATACACGACGTTAAACTTAACTTATAATATTACAATAGACAGTTATAATTTTATTTTATAAATAGTTAAAATATTTCAAGAAATATTTTTTTTTTATTTCGAGGGTTATAAAGAATATTTTATAATAGTCATGCATTTTTACGTTTCAAGAAATAATAACTGTCTTTTTAATTTTGAAGTTATAGAGCATTATTTTCTGTTTAAAATTGATACTTTATCAAAAAGTTTATATAAAGTACATTTAAGCCTTCTATGATATATAAAAGTCGATACCAGTTAATTTAAAATAATTATATTAATAGATATTTTAAAAGACCATATATTACAAATATATATTATACAGAGTCAGTTTGACTTCAATATACAAACTGTAGAATATTATAATATTTATATTTTTATCATTTAGAGATTATTAAATAGTTCATTTCAATTATATTAAATTTCAGGGTTAAAGATTTCAATTTTTCAAAAATTTTCAAAATTTCAAATTTGAAGTTTCAAGTACAGCAATTGTTAACAAATATATTCTTACATTCCACCCCCCTCTAACGATCACAAATATACAAACCCCGCCCCCTCTCTTTCCTGTCCAATAGGAAGAAGGCTTTCATTCATGATGTTTTTATCAATTTGTGCAGATTGATGAGCGCTACGCAATGATTAAAGAAAATGATTTTTCGATCTATGTCAGACAGGCTGCTTACTTCATTGCAACAGTTGGTATCAATAATAGTGATTATTGCATTTACATTTACTTTTATATTAGTCAAAATCAGACAACCATTACAGAAACAAAATATATTAGCAATATATAACACAATATAATGCAATATTAATGCATACAAGGCAGAAAATAATTGCAAATGGTCACAAAATTGACTTAAAATAGATTCAATGAACTATTTAATCGTAAGCTAAAACTGAATTAGTTTTGATATCCAACGGGGGAGTTATAACGTATAACCCCACAAACCCTCCCCCCCCCTTACACCACTATAAACTTACATTATCATTTCAATATTTTTAATGATTTTGATTTTAATTTATACAACTTTGTGACACTAGACCCCAATGGATTCGCCCTGGACCGAAGAAACTAAACAAGACGGAGAGACGAATGTTTTTGATGCGTTAAATCGATTCAAGGATTGGATCATTCAAAAGCAATCATTTGTGGCGGCATTTGATGCAGCTATTCTGTTTACTGGGTAGAGATATATTTGTTTTATTTTTTGTTTTGTATATTGATGTTTAATTTGTGCATCTGTTGAGAACGCACACAGTACAATGCATTACATGATGAAGCAGCTGGTCAATATTGTATTATACATAAATTTGGCATCTCTTCTAATAATTAAACTTGAATATTTTGTCAACAAGAAATTAAAAAACAAACTATCATTTTAATTTGATTTAAGTTTGTTTCTATTTATAAATAAATCATGTATTTATTTGGATGTATTTTAGAAATCGGTTATTCACTGGGAAAACTAGATCAGACGGCAGAAAAGAATTTTATTCGGGTAAATGTTTGAATTTATTTCTTTTTGACATTTTTTTTATTTATTTATTAATTATTAGACCAAATATTAATAGACATAGTGTCATGTACCAAAAGTCTGCAGACTAATTGTGACGTATCAAATTATTATTTGTTACTATAAACTAATTAGTTACTATTCACAAATAATTCCTGAGTTTTATTTTAAGTATTTTCAATCGACTATGCAATTAATCCAGCTGTCCTGAATACTTAATCAAGTGTTTTTAAATACTTTTCATTCTTTCCCAGTCAAACAGTTCCCCAGTCAAAAAGTTCACCAGTCAAAAGATTCTTCAGTCAAAAAGTTCCCAGTCAAAAAGTTTCCCAGACAAAAAGTTTTCCAGTCACAAGGTTTTCCAGTCAAAATATTCCCTAGTCAAAAGGTTTCACCATTAAAAGTTCCCTAGTCAAATATATCTTATGTTTAATGACTGGTTGTGTATTTATAAAGGTTTAGGTAACCCAGAAAGTGTTTGTACAGCAAGACGCGTGTCCATTAACTATGACTTTGGTCTTTATGCCAGCACTGAAACAAGCGCTCATGAACTTGGACATATGTGTGTAAACTGTCTTTATGCTTTCAGTTTATTATACTACTGATTCACATTGTTATTTCTTGTTATTAGATGTTATTATTATATGTTGGTCTTATTCCTGTTTATTATTTCTGCATTAAATTGTTGTAAAAGACGCAATTTTGAAATTTTAGGGTTATTACCGCGAGCTTTGGTTCATTATTTTGTACTGTTACAATCTCTGTATCAATCAAACAATCAATTTTGATTTGTTACTGTGTGTCATTTAGAGTTTATTTCAAATTGTTTACCTTTATTTTCTGTACTTCTTTCTGTACTAATTAACAGACAGATAATAAAAAGCATTTTAAAGTCTTGATTTAATCATTAATACAGTTTTTTAGAAGTTAAACATATACATAGTCAGTGATGGACACAATAGTATTTTCAAAATAGCATTTTATTTTCAAAATAGAAAACACTATTTTATTTTGTATTTTCAGAATACTTTTGAAAAGTATCTTATTTTAGTATTTTCAAAATACTTTTAAACAGTATTTTGGATAATTAAAAATACTTTTCAAAATACTTTTCTAAAATACTTTTTCTGAAATCCAGTTTTCATAAAATTATGGTTGTTATAAATAATTACATTAAAGTCTTTTAATATTGTTATTGAACTTGTTGAAATTATTGTCATACTCGTATAAACGACGTAGAAAATTACAGTTAAGTCAATAAAAACAATAAACAACCACATGTTAGGCCTATTAACTTGTTGTTTGTTCTCCAATTGCTATGTCTATTTAAACATATCCAACTAGTACTCATTAAGATTAAGTTTAACGTAATGCATTACGGTATATATTATATAGACGATGTCTCAGATATAGCTGTCACTTTAAGCACTTTACTAAAGGGTGCAGCAAATTAGAGAAATCGTGAGCTATCCGGAATTCAAACCTGGAATTGTTGTGTCCAAATCCAGCGCTCTAACTGCTTCTCTAACGAGCCTTGTCATTGCACAGTTTCGTGTAATACTATTCGGTACCAGCAGGGGCGCCGGAACGGAGTGATCAAGGGGAGGCATAGCCCCTCTCAGAATGGATTTTTTTCCTCCGGAGGAGGGCAAATTCCTAATTTTATCATTTTCAAATTAAGCGGCAACTTCTTTAAATCGACGTACAAAAATTGTGTAAATGAAAAGTGGACACTTCCATTCCCCCCATCTGGCAGAACAGGAATTAAATAGTGGCGTTTGCAAACTGTGAATATAGAGAAAAAATGAAAAAAGAAAACACTATATCAGCAAAGAAAGTCGTCAGATTCAATTTGACTTTTTTGTCTTCCCAATAACCACTCAGAAAACCATTTCGGCGCACCTGGGTACCAGTCAACTGTTCGTCAGTGTCTTTTGCATATGGACATGCAGAGCACTTTTAGTTGGAATTCAATGAAAAAAAAGTAGTTTGAGAAAAGTATTTTCAAAATACTATTTTATTTTGTATTTTCAGAATACTTTTAAAAGTATTTTATTTTATTATTTTCAAAATACTTTTTAAAAGTATTTTATTTTTTATTTTCAAAATACTTTTTAAAAGTATTTGCACATCACTGTACATAGTATAGAACAAAGCTTGTTAAAATATATTTTTAATAAGCTTAGGTTCTTCTTTAAATCATCTACAAATACTTGTGCTTCTATATACAAGTGAAATAAATCTTGATATTTGTTTAGTCTAGGAGCATACCACGACGGTTCAGACAATAAATGTTCGAGTAAAGATCAATTCATAATGGCGTCATCTCCAACCAACACAACTGATGTCAACTTTAAGAATCCGTACAGATTCTCACCTTGCTCGATTTCTAGTTTTAGATCATTTCTAAAATCTTTACCTGAGTATATATTTTTTATTTTTAGTCTTATTTGTTTATTTTAGCTTTTGATTTTAAAGACTTTACTAGGGTATATATTGTCTATTATTTAAATTCCCAAAAAAAGAGTCAATCGTCGCAAGATTGACTGGGGGTTTCGCTTTTAAACTCATACTTTTAACATTACAAAAAAAATTAAAGTGGGGGGGTTATATGAATATAGCCCCCACAATTCCCCCCTTGCCTACATCACTGGGATTTCCTACTAGTTTAACTAGTATGTTCTGTGTTGATAGTAACATTAGATTACAAGTCGAATTATATAATTGTAATAAAACACAATATAAAGTCTGATTGACTGAAAAAAACTGCAATAACTTTGTGTTCTGTACTTTTCATTTTATTCCTTTCTTAAATCTAGTTCTCAGATTGTATACAGATTTAGTGTATAAACTGAAACTGATTTAAGCCTTCTAAGTTATTCATTATACAAGGCCCCTAATCTTTCACTAAAATTTAATTTAATAAATATTGAATTATTGCTTCAAATGTAAATATTGATGACTCTATATTTTGTTTTGATAATAGAATGAATTTGACGTGTTTGCTGAATGATGCGAACCACTCAGACCCTGTGGACACTGACTCATTTCTAATGAAGTACCCTGGACAGAAGTACAGTGTGGACCAGCAATGTCAACTTCTCTATGGTTCATCTTCCTTCTACTGCGGGGTATTTCATTCTCTCTGTCTGTGTACCTGTCTGCTTGTTTGTCAGTGGCTCTGTCTGTTTCTTTATTTTTTATTTATTTATTTCCTTTTTGCGTAGTGGTCTTCTTGTTTGATTGTGGCTGTTCCTTTGGTCTGTTCCTTTATTATTTACTTTATTTTGTTCGTAAATATTTAGTGTTAATATTTGTTATTATTTCCTGAGATTTGTAGTGGATTATAAAAATTTGTTTTTAAAAATTAAACGACAAATTTTTGTCCCTCTGTCTAAAGTAAATTTCTGTGTGTGTGTGTCTTTCTATTGATCTATCTGTCTAGTCGATTGCATTCATATCTATCTGTTATTCAGTCATTTTTTTTCTTTGTCTACCTGTCTATATGTCTGAATTCTTATCTTTCTATCTACATATCTATCTATCTGGCTCTCTGAATACTTATCTACTTGTCTACCTATCAAACTGTCTGTCTCTCAGAATATTTATCTGTCTTCCTGTCTCTCTTTAGATTTCTCTGTCTCTCTGAATACTTATCTGTCTAGCTATCTATCTGTCCGTTTGAAATCTGACCTATATATTCAGGGTGGTTTGAGAGATAGATCTATATGTCGTCAAATGCTCTGTTGGTCTCCCTCCATCAAGGACTGTATCGCTACCGTTGAACAGAGAGCTGTAGATGGGACATCTTGCGCAAATAAATCCTGGTGCATGATGGGGGAGTGCATCCGTGACCCCCTGGCACCCCCTACCACAGGTTCAACTCTGCACAAACTATTTATATCATGTTTTCACGGACATATACTTTGTAATAATGATAATTTTAAGTTTTGTTTAAAATAAAAAACTTCAAAAACACAAGGTACTTTGTTTTGTTTGAATCATTTATGATTTTTTCAATTTTTTTCACATTAGCATAAAAAGGCTGCCTGTCTATTTATTCATTTATTATCGTCTGTCCATCTGTTTGTCTGTCTATCTGTCTGACTAAATGTATTGTATATCTGTCTCTTTGTCTGTTGTTTCGGTTTTCTGTCTGTTTATTAGTTTTCAATAACAGACAATAATTAAGATATAATGTTTTTTTGGGAATCTGTGATGGATTGAGATAGAAAAAAAGAAGTAGGGATTAGAAAATATGATTAGTTTTAGTTATCAAAGGCAATGAGTGGATTTGACTTCATTGCGAATTGTAGTAGTTTTGATAATTTGCTGCACTTCTCAGCAATGTTCTTCTCCTAAAGCTACATCTTTAATGTATTATACAAAACGGTAATACTTTTGTTAAGAGTTTTGTAGTAAATATCTTTAATTAATATTTCTTTTATCCTATAATTTTTAACTTTATATTTGCCGGTATTTTCTTGAAAAAGAAAATTATTCTGAAAATTATTCATCTAAGTATTCTGATTTTGTAATAAATATCTTTAATTAATATTTCTTTTATCCTGTAATTTTATAACTTTATATTTGCCGGTATTTTCTTGAAAAAGAAAATTATTCTGAAAATTATTCATCTAAGTATTCTGATTGAATACTTAAATGTTTTTTATTGTCAGAAAACTGTTTGTATGGAGATTATTTGGGGACAATAAGTGTCACTGCCAGCACACACATAACTTGTAAGGAAATAGGAGTTAGGGAAGTTTGGAGATGCTTTGATAAATCTTATTCATCCACTTGTTGTCGAACTTGTGATAAAGCTAAAAAGAGCAACTTAATAGGTAACGATATAAAAAAAAAATTTTTATTTAACTCTAATTGAGACAAAGACGATAAAAATAATAATGAGGATTACGTGAATCTATACATGACTTTGAAAAACTCCTGAGCTCAATTAATAGAGTTGCAGTTAATATATACAGAGAAATTGTAATTTTGATGGTTATGCCTGTAATATGGATTGATTGATTGATTGACTGATTGGTTGTTGACTGATGGGTTGGCTGGATGACTGACTTACAGGCTTATTGAATGATTGTTTTATTGATTAATTGTTTGCTTATTACTTTTTGACAACATCAAAGCATTGTCATTTATTGGTATTTATTGTTGATTGATTTACAATTTGACTAATTAACTAATTACTGTAACTAATTGACTGTAAGTAATTGAATGAAGCTCATTGACTGACTGACTGTCAGTGACTGATTGAAGTTTTATTTTATTGACTGTCAGTGACTTAATGAAGTTTTTATTTGCTTTGAATGACTGAATGACTGTGATTGAATATAAGTCTTCATTGACTTACTAACTCTCAGTCACTGAAATCCTGTCTTATTTTTCCATATACTGACTGATAATACTTTATTGTACCAGGTTGCAAGCCCGGCTCAACAGAGCCTGCCTGGTGTAAAACAAGTCTTCAACCTTGGGACTGCTACAACACAAGCATCAGTTCAACTTGCTGCATGTCTTGCATTCAGTATTACACAGGGACTGAAATGTGCGAATTTGGTGACAAAGATGGATCGTGTTCAGAGGAAAAATTGAACCCAATAAAATGCTACGAGTCCAGGGATAGATGTTGTGAGACTTGTAAAAAGTACGAACAAGGAATCAATGGTAGGTTTGTTAAAAATACGAGCAGGGAATAAATGGTAGGGTGTACGTGTAAAAAATACGAACAAGGACTGAATGATAGATATAATTGTAAAATATACGAACAAGGAATGAATGGTAGGAGCACTTTATAGTTTTTATTATGATTTTACAGTACGTAGTTTTGAATTTATTTACTTTATTATATTTATCTGAATTTTAAACTCAATCGTGTAAAGTATATTAACTCATGTGCTAATAATATATGTGATTTTTTTGCTATTTGATTTTTTAAATAATAAAATAAATAAATTTAAAAGTTACATTAAAAAAGTATATAAATTCTTGTTTCATGTGCAGATTGTGTTTTGGGTGATGTTGCAAACTGGTGTTCAGACTTTATATCTAACAACAAGCAAGCCTGTACAAAAGTCTACTACGGAGTTATCTGCTGTTTTTCTTGTTATCTTTCAAACCAGGCAAATTCACTCGAATCTGAATGGGAACCCAGTGAATATCACATCAGTGCCTTAAATTCATCCATTCCTGCATATCCTACTAATTCCGATAATGAAACTTGTTCGCTGGGAGATGGAGCAGGATATTGTCCAACAATGAAATTATTGGATTGTTACGAATATTCTGATATTTGTTGTGAGACGTGTAGAAAGCGTCGCAGTGCTAGAATCGGTAAGTGTGTAGAGGTTAGATTTTTTCTCTTTTTCTCTTTAAATTTTTCAGATCGTTTATTTATTGTCATTAAAATTTTATGTAATAAAAATTTTAACTTGAATTTTCATGTATTTTAATTTAGCTGTGCACGATGGACTCTGTCCTGCCATAAAGAAAGGTGAGGCAGGAATCTGTGCAATACAGTGTAAGAGTGACTCGGGTTGCAAATCTAATGAGAAATGTTGTGAAACTGCTTGTGGTGGAGGAACTTGTGTACCAGTACCAGCGGGTAATGTATTTAATTAACACAAGAGTTTTTAGATTAACATATACTGACTTTTTATTATTTACGAATTATAATTTGTAAGTTTGTATAATTAGTTTTTGTATATCCAATTTGTATACAGAATTTTGGTACATGGCAGTCTGTATGACTTTTTTATATGACAGTTTTTAGACTGATGTTTCCATGTAGTTTACGACAGTTTTATATTTACTTTTTTATATAGATCTTAGTTAACTTTATCTATAGTGTAAAATTCACTCTATTGTATTAAAACATATATACATTGTAGTGTGTAACATGGAATCTTATTTTTCAAACTATTTGGTTAATTGGTGTGCATCATGTGAAAACATTATATTATTCTTAACTGATATTTGATGCTATTAAATTGTTCATTACAGACTGTGAATATGGTGACCATGAAGACTGGTGTCCTATGATAAACTTAACTGATTGCTCTAAAGCAGACAATGCAAAAATCTGCTGCAAAACTTGTGATTTATTAAATAAAACTGTCATTCCAAAATCAGGTTTTTATTATAACTCATTGTCTGTCTCTCTGTCTGTATCTCTCTTTCTTATGTCTCTCTCTGTGTTTGTCTATCTTTCTATCTGTCTGTCTGTTTGTCTGTCTGTCTTTCTATCTGTCTGTCTGTTTGTGTATATATCTGTCTATTTATCGGTGATCAAAGAAACAGACAAGAAATCAAATTTGAAATTCTTCTCATGTTACAATTTAAATGTTTTGATTTGCAGCTTGCAACAATAATCCTGAAGTCAAATATTGTAATTCACTTAAGCAATACCCCTGGCAATGTTACTACCCTGAATTGAAAAGACAATGTTGCGCCACGTGTGCATTAATTGAGAACAAAACTCAAAAAGGTAGCTTTATACATGTATTAATCCATATAGTAATAACAACAACATGAAAATCAAAATAATAGTTATAAATGATAAATCTATTAATTATTTTTTTAATAATTCTATTCGGTTATAATAATAATGCTTAATGATGTAAAAATCTAGTCTAATATCTAATCTATTGGATAAAAATCTTTAAACCTATCATAAAAATCTACCTGTTTTAATTTCTACTATTTCTACTGCTGATTTTGTATGGTTTCTATTGTTTTTAAAATGTCATATCCGAGAATAAAAATGTTGAACAAGATGAGTTTATTGTCAATTAAACTCATCTTGTTAAACTCAGCTTATTTTGACAACAGAAACTTTTCACGAAATGTTGTAATTTACCTTTATCTCATTTACAACCTAAAGTATATTTCTTTATTTCTACAGATTGTCAATACGGTGATAAAAATAGGGAATGTCAAATTCACGACTGCGCGCTTAGAAAACTAGAGTGTTGTCAAACGTGCCGAAAGTTGACCAACCCGGCAATATATAATGTCAACTTCCAGATTAAGTTAAACTAAAAGTTTTGTTAGCTTTTTGGAACTGTACTCTTATAAGATGAAATGACGTAGATGTAAAATCATGACTTCCTGTCTGTTTGTCTGTCTGTCTGTCTGTCTGTCTGGCTCTCTGTTGGTATTTCTGACTGTGTGCTTGTCCATGTGTGGTTCATTTTTTCTGTGGTTTGTTTTTTTATTCAGTCCGTCTTTTGGTGTCTTCTGTCTGTCAGTCTGTCTCCATGTCTGTCTGTCTGTGTGTCTGTCTGTCTGTGTGTCTGTCTGTCTGTGTTTGTCAGATATAATAAGATCTTTTTTTGCATTATATTGTATATT
>JAQIXG010004611.1:0-12641 GCA_034700105.1 Oconnorella tubifera
TAGTTAATTGACACAACGGTAAATAGATAATCTGAATTTCTTCACTACATTTACTAAATTTGTTAGTAAACAAGCGACCCAAAAGACAAAATAATAATAAGATAATGCTACTATTCCTAAATTTTAATGGGGGGGGGGGGGGTGGGAGGGGGGTAGGAAGAGAGATCAGTGTAAAAAAATCTGATACAATTTTTAATTTTTAGTAAAGTTTTCCAAAGACCAGATAATAAAACCTATATCTTACTGTTATAGCCTACTATAACATAGACATTATTCGGCTGTAAAAGTCATGTTCAAAAATCAACTTATAAACAAATTTGAGCGGAGATGGACGTGTCCCTTTTAACAAAATAAGGGTCTCACTTGTGAGACTATCTAACTTTGTTTTTAACTTAACAATATTTTGTTCTTATTTAATATTAAACGTCAAGTTTAATGTTACCATTGTAAAATGTTATCATTTTTAATCTTTACGAGCGGAATCAAGCAGTATATCAGAGATCCTTTTTGATATTTTTTATATATTAATGCAATTTAGAAATCTTCAATGATTTAACTTCTAAATATTTGTGCCTAGGTTGTGAGCAGTGTTTCATCCAGACCTGGCTTTGATCTTGATCTTGGCTACAGACTACTGGCTGTTTGCTCGGCGCACAAGGACAAATTTTCAGTTAAATCAGCAGGTCACTAGTTCTCAACATTATTTTATAAAATTATCTTCGACTTGACTACTGTTAAAGTTCTTTATATTAGATTGTGAACATGATAATCCTATAACGAAATTATGTAACAGTATATTTGGATATATGATGTAAAGAGAGAATTTATCAGTATCATTAAGCATTTTAATATTAAAATACATTCTGTTTTAGTTTAATATAAAAATACATTAAGTTTTATATTAACATCAAAATACTGTTAATGTTATTTTTTCTGTTATTGCAAATAAATTAACAACAACATTTGTCTTGTAGCTCTATTGACTTCCTGGTGCGAAGAATTAGGTCAACTTTTGTTGCAACGCCAGCAAATGAGGAGATCCTTTTCTGCTGATCAAAAAACTGACCCAAATGTTGCAAACGAACAAACTCAAATCAACTCGAATGGACCTGGAAATGGATTGTCAATTGCAGAGTAAATTCTATGTTTAATTTATATACGTTGATTAAATTATGTAATTAATATTTATTCATGTAAATTTGACGTAAACATATTAAATATGTAATACAGAGGGTTCATTTTTTTAAATTATGCAAAGTAGCATAGATAATTAAAAATTTAATCAAAAAAACATAATTTTTTAACAAAAATCAAACAAGTTAAACTATTAAACGAGTCATATTTACTAAACCTAACTAGTGCTACATTATATAGTAAAACATAATTTGGTACTTTTTGCATAAATCTACCCTGAAAAATTAAACAAAAAGCACAATTTTAATTTCAGAAACAGCCAAAATGACATGAGTTCATGGAAAACTGTTCCCCAGATGTTGTCCCCCGCCAGTACAGGTTGGGACGCCCTCAATGACATCAATCTGGGAGGCCAGCAGGACTCGGTCCCCTTCTCGATGTCCCCTACGATGCCATTCAGTTCCCCCCAGCAGCAACCCCAACAACATCAGCTGGACTTCATACGAGCTCAGTATAATCCAACTGCAAATAGTTTGAACGTTAATGCAAATCCCGGATACAACCAGCTTAAGTGAGTTGTACTGCGATATGATAAAATTTTGAGTAAATTCTATTTGAATTTTTTTAGTATTGATGCAAGTTCACTGAATGACGAATGCTGGCTTAGGTCTAGTCAGTTTGCTAGAAGGTTTAATAAATTTTAGTTGTAATTTAAATGAAAAACTGTATCATGTTGGTGATACAAATAATAATATAGTATTGACATACAACGATTTAATAGACTTTAAACATATAATGACTTTGTTTTGTATAAAATCAGCCCTGTTGTTGGAGAAAGTTGTTCTATTTGAAAAATAAAAATTGGTTGTGCTACTGGTATACAATTTAATTTCTTTATACAAATAGATATAGCCATATATAAAAAATGTAACTATATATAAAATAAAAAATGTCACTATATATAAGATATATATATATATATATATATACTACTATATACTGTATATAAAGAAAACTGAACAAATCTTGAACAAGTTTAGTGGTTTTGTGAAGTTATGTTAATATCAGAAGACTATTTATATAATTAATATACTTATCGAATAGAGGGTTAATCATTTTATTGAATTTTTCAGTGGGTACCCGCCTACCCCCTCAACGCCCGGCTCCAACCAATCACAATCCTCCAGCTATGACGCGTCAATGACAGCCGAGCCCTCCATCGTTGTCGCCTCCTCAGCTCCCATCTTTGCTGCCAAGACTTCACCATTATCGTGGCAACATCGATACGATAACATGCGTATGGCTGGCAATGGTGGCATGATGGCTGGCAATGGTGGCATGATGGCTGGAAACGGTGGCATGATGGCTGGTAATGGTGGCATGATGGCTGGTAGTGGTGGCATGATGGCTGGGAATGGTGGCATGATGGCTGGGAATGGTGGAATGATGGCTGGCAATAGGCAACAGGTGAGGCTACTGTACAATAAGGATTTTATTGTCAATTTTTTTGATAGTTATTATTTAAAGGTTTAATACATTATTGATTTTTTCCTCTGTAGCTTCGGTCTATTCACTGATTTGATTGATTGATAACAAATTTTCAAATATGAAGATACAAAAAGTGTAAAGAAAATCAAAAAAAATTGTCATCCCTTTGCTACAGCATCTCCCTTGATCGTGTCCAACCCCCTCTCTAATTCCTCAATAGCATAGGTAGAATAGAATATAGGGGGAGGTTATATTTGAAAAACTTATAACCCAAAGTTAAATATCATTTTTTATTCCAGTTATGCACGGGCCCTGAAATGTATGATGCCCCTTACTATCCACAAGGACAAACAAACGGATACGGGGCTGCCTGCCCCACAGCCCGCTTCCAGTCCTCCAACTTTCCCCCCGGGGCCACAGGGGGCATGATGCCCATGCATCACGGTAGGCAGATGGTTGACTGTATGCCAATGCCCTGTAGGAGTACAGGGGCATATTTGAACAGGCATCAAGTGAGCCCCTACCCTAGCGGGCCGCATCAGCAGCAGTATATGAGATCTAAGCGGGCACAGTGTCCTATTGGAGCCCAGGTAGAAAAATATCTGTAAAATATGCTGTTAATAATTGGAATAAGACTTCTTAGCTCAATTCTAGAAACTGTTTTGCGTCTCTGTTTTGTGTTCAGTTATAGAATTTGATGCAACTGAGCTGCTGTAACAATGTAGTCGTTTGTTTTAATAGTGGTACTGATTGACACCATACTTTTGTAATTAATTATTGGACTTTCGATATATTTCTTATATAAGATCATATATTTGGATGTTGTTGCCAAAGTGGTATATGAAATACACCGGATGAGATAAATAATTAGAATTCACATATTGTATTTACTATTCATCTGGCTTTATTTCATTTAATTTTAATTTCCTTCCTGCTGTGTTGGGATATGATCATAATATTTGTCTTATATGGCTCTATTTCTTAAACTTGTGATGAATATGACAATCCAGCTGTAACAGGGTATAGATGAAATAAAGAAAGATTTGGACTACTTAACTTAGTTTCATTTGGCATAACAATTTTAAGGAGGGTTGAGTGTTTCATATTTATCTTACCCTTATATAATCAAACTACAAACTACAAACCATCATGTTTTGAAACTAAGGTTTAATGTTGCAAAGTTTATAGTAATATTTTTTGTGTTTATAAAGTCTCCCTATGTTCCGTGCCGCGGGCCTGCACCCCCCGGTCACTACCTAGTAGGCCCCCGTCATGGCATGGTTCAGCAACCCATGGGTTGTTCCTCATTTAACTGCATCCCACAAGCGCGATTTGAACATTACGACACAATGACGCAGTACGGACCTGCTGGTGGTCAGTTGAATCAGGGATATATGTATCATCCCGAGTTCAATCATCAGCAGAATTATCCGGTATGATATTTTATCATGGAAGTGAAAGCGATATTATTTTTAAGTCATTAAAAATGTGGCTATTTAGTGGGCAATAATGTCATAGATACCTAATTAGCAGAGTAATAAGTTAGTTTTAATTAGTTAGGTAAGTATATTGATATGGTTGATAGGTAGGTAGGTAGCTAGGTAGGTAATTAGGTATGTGGGTAGGTATGTAGGTTGATAGATGTTTTGTTACTTAGGTAGGAAGGTAAGTAGGTAGGTAGGTGGGTAGGTGGGATTCTGTTATTGGTTACATTTTTACTTGGTTTCTGAGTTAGTTGCAAAAGTATGCAGAAAGTTAATGAAACATTGCAACAGCTGTGAGTCAAACCTGGTAGCTTTACTTTCTTATATATTCAATGTCCAATATATCATCAACTTCTTAAAAATAGTCGACTGTTTAAAGTTAACATTTCGAAGCCACTAATTCAAAACGAAATCTTTCTATTTGCCAACAACCCAAATTTCTCTGACTTTTTCCAGATCTACAATCAACATTCGCAGCTCCCTGGTAATCCCACTCCCCCCGTGACGCCGGGGTCCAGTATCCCGTCATCCTATCTCTCCCCGGGGATTGATATGAAGCCCAACATCGCGGATCTGAGGCCCCCCATTCTTGCTCCGGGTGACGTGGGTGAGGTACGCATGATGTTTCCGGTTCACGAGGGGGTACTGATGGCTCCTTTTAGACTTGAACATAATCTGGCTGTTAGTAATCATGTCTTCCATCTCAATGAAACTGTTCATCAAGCTCTGATGTCTCGGTGAGATGATTTTAGATTGTTATTCGATTTTTGTTTTTCACTAATTTTTAATTTTTGTCTTCAAAATAAGTGTTGCCATTACCGTTTAATTATTAGCTTTGTTTCGATAAATTAACATTGTTTTTGAACGTTTGAGATGTATGCAGCATGTTTGTGATTTTGTCCTGTATGTAGCGGACAATAAATGTAAAGAACATGAAATATTAATAAATCAATCTTAACTTAGCAGTACATGAAAAAATTATTTTAATATAAATAAGCAAAAATTCTAACTCCGTAATTTTTAACTTTTAAAAGAAATAATCAAAGATCATGAAAACATTTGACTTTTGCCTTTCAAGGCCAGATTTAGAGTTGCAGTTGAAATGTTTTCACCATGAAGATCGTCATATGAATACAAACTGGCCAGCTTCCGTGATGGTCAGCGTGAACGCGACTCCGATGAACATAGAAGCCAACCGACCTCTTCACGTGAAGGACGTTTGTCAGTTGGGACGTAATACTGTTCAAATTACAGTCACTGCATGCTGCTGTGTAAGATTTTGTATATTGTGTAGAATTTGTATAAATTTAAATCTCAAACAAGAATGCTTGCTTATTATTTAATAATATTCTTTTGAGCTGATTTAGATTAAAATTGAGATATTAATAGGAATGTATGTAAAACTTTTGAATTCTTAAGCTGATGATTTTTTTTATCTTTTTGTTATGTTAGCGATTTTTTATCATTGCTAGCAATTAGGCTTTACAAAAACATTTTCATTTATTGGCTTTTGGAATTTTTGAATAACGGAATGAGCTATTAACATTATATTTATAATGTGCAATAATCTGACTTGTAAATATTGATTGTTGCTCAAATTTGTTCCTTTTTAAGCTGCTACTAGTCTATGTTTTTTTATTAGTCGCACATGTTTGTGCTGCATCTGGTGCATCGTCCGACCATTAAGTCCGTACTTGGAGGACTCTTACGTAAAAGACTGCTACCAGCTGAACATTGCATTTCCAAACGTAATAAACTCAAATTTAATATTTATAAATTGAGCCTCATTCATTTATTGAAAAACATTTGCCGTGTTGAATGCGTAGGAATTCTGGATTGCTAACTTATCATTGTTTTTAATAGATCAGTTGCTAAATTAGAATTTCGGATTTCTACTTAACTATATAAAGATTGCATTCTAGATAAATATAATGCAAATATGTATAAATAAATATTGCATTGCAGTAAGTTAAAATAAATAGTACAGCATTCATACTGGTTTCTCTATAAATGCATATATTTTACACCATTGCAGTAAAGCAGAGTTTAAATCAAACCTCCACATCAAAGACGGATGGCTTGAGTTTACCAACAACAAAAATCTCACTCAAGTGTCCAATGACATTGCAACGCATTGGCTTACCTACAAGGGGACAAGAATGTAATCATTTACAGGTATTGCAAACATTAAAACTATTTACACTTGCTTTAATGTTTTATTAATTCTTATCAATTAACAGAATTCAGTTGAATAGTATATTTAGTGTAGGGCGTAAGGTGTTTTATTTAATGTGCTTCAGGTGGTTATAGCGTTTACTGAAATGACTAGTGTGGCTAAATGCAAGGGTTTGTATTGCATATTGCAACCGGATCTTGTACTTCACAGAACATAATAAAACACATCGCAACATGGTGTTATCTACGTTAATTTTGATATTAGTTCAGAATCCAGTGTTATTATCTGAACAATATATCACTTTGTAGTCTTTTTATTATGGTGTAACATTAGGCAAACCTGCAGCACTGGTAATGAATAAATTGTACTGAAATTGAGAATAAAATATTTTGTTTCTAAAATATATTTCAGTGCTTTGACTTGGAGGCTTATTTACATTTGAACAGTGAGCGATGTTTTTGGAGGTGTCCCATTTGCAAGTATGTATGCTACAAAAATTCCTTAATGTAACTTATTTTATAGATAAAAATGTGTATAATAATTCGTTTTTTGTAAAATTATATTTTAAACACCAGACGATGACGAGTTCTAGTATCATTTAATGGATTAAATTAGTAAAAATATTTGATTATTAGAAATTAATTATAGAAAATGATATGTTACATGAATGATAAAAGTCTTTACTGTTAATGATAGAAAACCGGCAATTCTTGAAGAACTTGAAATCAATCAGTTTATCTGGGGAATACTTGAAACGTTACAAGGCACAAAATTTGATGAAGTTATCATCGATTCATTCGCGCAGTGGAAACCTGTTTTACCCGTAACAAATATCAAAGAAGAAGGTAATGGTTTAGTAAAAGTACCTAAAATATAATAATATTTATCAAGCTTTATATTTTAATTGGGAATAATCTCACTCATTGTGTACTATGGCTTTTAATTTAGCGCACATTGCCAGTTTTTACTTCTATATTATAAACTATACAGTATTGTTCTTTCTTTTAAAAGTTTTTGTGTTCAAAATTTTGTCTTTAAAAGTATTAGTTACATGTTACTATATAACAACTAACTTTATATAAGTTTGAGAGCTTTTCTCGTAAGAAACTTTGAAGTTCACTAGAAATGAAATGAATGATTAAAGTTTGAAACTTCTAGTAAAGTTGTTTAGTTCACACAAAACTATATTGTTTCTTAAATGTTTTAGATGCAGCCAAATGGTCATCATCCATGTCTCTCTCTACAATGGTTTTACCAACAATTGATTCTTGGATGGCTAACTGTAATACTCGGATCAGTTCATCAATGCAGGGTGAGAAATTTGAGTTTTATATTTCTAGCTATTAATCATTTTTAAAAGTGATAAATAAACGTCAACAGTATAAATCTTAGATGTCTTTACTCATGAATTAATTTCTGTAAATATTAATTCTTAAATTATAAAGGAGTTTATATTTATTGTCAATCGTCTCATTAGTTATTATATATGAACAATAATTATGTTGAATTAATACACAAAATAGTATTTAAATTAGTATTTAATAGTATATTGCTATTTCAGCTATTATAATTTTGATTTACATCAACACTAGTGGCATGATAACGTGTCTCAAAACTAAACTGGTTTATAGAAATTAAAGGTGCTAATCTTACGACCTTTAATTTATAATCATATGATCTTTAAAGGTCATAATCATATGAGGTTTTATTAATCATAAACATAAAATTGTTAAGAAAATAAATGATCAATAATAGAAACAACTTTCTTAAAAAAGAATTTACAGAATATTAAGCTACTTGCAGTTATAAAATACTAATACGAATATTATAACAAAAAGCCTATTTGACATTATTGAATTACTGTTCAGATGGTGCACCTCACAGCGCGGTATCATCCATGCACAACGGTTCCGGCGGAACACCGGACATCCTAACGTCTCTCGCGCAAATGGGTGAAAGTCTTGTTTACACTCGGTCTCAACCATCACGGTCTGATCTGAATACACCACCGGACGTAGCGCTATCAAACGAAGTCAGCTCAACGCAGCGAGACTCAGACACTTCTGTCTCGACACCGATTAACGACGCTACGCAGAGCACTACAACGGATAAAAGTGCGTCGTGTGCGCCACAACAGAGTAAATGTCACGCTGAGAGTAGAGTGTCACCAGATATCAATAATGTGCAGATAAATGCAGCCAGTAATGACTTGCCAGATGTCACTCTCGATGTACGTATCTTTGATGTTTTAATTGTGTAAATACTTGCTTGGCGTAGTGCTTAGAATGCGAGACTAAGAACTTTGGTGTCCCGGGTTCGAGTCCACGCGGATTGTAATTCTTTGCAAAGTTGCCGCAACATTTAATACGGCGGTTGAATTTTGCAGATATATGGGATATATATATATATATATATATATATATATATGCAGATATACTTGTTAAAGTTTGATGTCACGTAATGAGCTGAATTTATGCTTACTGCATATATTTGGTAAACTTTTGGCATGTGATCTTCAAAAATAATTCAGAAAGAAAATTACAACAATTATATGATTTTTATTAACGTGGAGGAATGGAAATAAAAAAACTAATACAATTGTTGTTCAACGAAGTTTGACATCTAATTAATTTATTTTATAGGCTTCATTAGACTACATATTATTATATTAAGTAAAACTTAATAAATTTTAAAAATGCAAGTTTCTTGAGTGTATTGTAAAGTGTACTGATTTTGATAGCGATATTAATTCATGTTGTCTCAATTATAAAATATTCAGACACTAAAGTACCAAAAGAAACATTGCAATTATTGGTAAAGTATATACCAATGTTTATTTTTCAATTGTAGCTTGGCTTATTGGCTGACAATATGGAGGATCCATCTGAATTTCTTCACTATTTAGGACCAACGGAGGCTGATTTTAATGCGAGTGATGAGTTACTGAAACTTTTCAACGACTGAGTGCATTTCCACATAATTGTCAAGACTTCATAAAGATACCAATTTGACTGTAGAAATTAACACCATTACTGCAGAGGCATTGCTAATTGGAAAGAAGTATATAATAAAATCATCATGAAAATGATGATTTGCCATCATCAGTGTCTACAGAGAATGGCATAAATTGTCACAAATACACTGCAATTAATAGATATATTAATAGTATCCCACCGGAAATAATTTTGGCAGAATTGTATCAGATTTAGATTGTGCCTGAGGAAAAAGAGCAAAAATGTAAAGTTTTGATTGTTTCCATTATTGGTCTTATGATGACAAGCAGCATATAATTGAAGGTATAAAGTTTTGATGCAGGATCATGTAATGAATGATTGCGTTTTCATTGAACTGTTGCTTTAGAAGTCAGGTTATTGACTGTAACTTGAAATTATAATGTTTATATATCGAATGGTCTCAAATTTGATTGTTGAATTAAATAAAAAAATATATGCACACTGTGTAATACTGAGTGTATATATATAGATTCTGTATGTATATATAAACAATGCGTAAGATGATTTTATTACTGATATTCACTGTATATAAGATCATGAAATTAAGTTCTATAATTGTAAAGGAATGATTGTAAATATTGATATAGCATTAATGGTATATATGATCTGACATTATTGCTGTGTGCTCTTTTATTTAGTATTAGGAACAGTAAGATGTTATACCTATTTCAGAATGTCCTGAAGTTACTGCAAGGAAACAATTACATGCATTCATTGCTGTTCTAAATCGGCAGTATTAGGATTGTAATTATTGATGAATAAGCTGTTAAATTTGAGTTAAAAAATAAATATCAAGAGTTGTAATTCCTTTAATATTTTAAAAATATTAAAGGAATTACAAAAAAAGAATGTTTTTAGTCAGTATTCAGAAATTTGTTTAGATTTGTTATCTGGTTTTTCCAAATTCTGTGTGTCTGTATATCCATTAAGATAAGTTTTTCAAGATGTCTTATGAATTTTTTAATATAAAAATGTCAATGCTATCATTATTATACATGTTTACTTAATTGTTTAATGGTTGTTGATTTTTTTATTTGGTCTCCTATTTTACAAATCAAGAATTTTATCTTATTTTATATTTATTGGAAAACTGAGGAAAATGTTGAATATTAAATGTTTTTATCATTTTTTAAAAATCAGTATTTTTATGTTTTTGCAAGGAAGGCTTAAATTTTAATTGATAACATAGCAAATATCTGCACTTCTGTTGCTAAGATCTCAGTTTATGATCATGTTGTGTGTCTGAACATTGAAATTACTTTGATCAGTTAGAATAATGTAGTGATGCGTACATTATATCGCAAAATAGTGACATTTTATTTAAAAGTTACTCTAATTTGCAAATTGATCAAAATTTAATCGCTAGTTTAAAGCATCACTTTTTCAATTTTGTTATTTTACTTCATTCAGGACTATTAAATTAAGAGACTGATAATTTTGAAATGTAATTTCCAAGTAATTGAAAGTAATTAAATAAAATACTGAAAGAGATTTTAAGAAACTGAAATTATGATTTGTAGCAAGATTTCATTGTACATGTTTTCACTATTTTTGTTTTATTTATTTTTTGTCTATACTATGTAATGTCTATTTTGCCAGGCATTAAACTATTTATTTATTTTATGCAATTGTATATAGATGAAAATAATTATTATACTAGCCTTTAAAAGTAAGTGTTCTGTATGTGTTTATAGATGAAATTTTTGTAAGTTTACTTTGACTTACTGTATAACGAATGATCTTTGAACAGTGTTGAAATTAGTTTTTAATATAGATTTGTTGATGATGAGGTACTGCCTCATGATTTTAGCTGTTAATATTTATTATAACAGAGTTATTTATCAGAAGTTAAGTCTCAGAGATTGAGTGGCTTATCATAATTGTTTTTTGACAGTAGATGTTTCTGCTAATGTCAAGTATTTTGGCCATTTCCAAGATAAATTAGGTATAAAGTATATCGTATTGAAGTTCAATGATACTTTGCACAGTTGTAGTAATTTCTAGGTATGGTATTGTAAAATAATGCTAAAGAATGAATCAATTAAATGTCAGATTAATTGGCATGAGAGCGTAATAGAATATCAGTTGAAATGACGAAAATAAAGGCACTTTTTGGTGAAGTTGTTATTAAAAATCATCTTTGAATAACAAAGTACAGAAAAAAAGACACAAGCTTATTTAGTGAAGTAAAACTGAAGTATGCTGACAATTTTTCAAGAAAAGGTATCAGAATTTTAAGTTCTTGCCAAGTCAACGTTTTTGCTTGCCAGGATATTAAAGTGGAAACAGCTATTAGGTGTTTCCACTTGGTTCTGTTGTATAATATTAAATAAATCATGGTATATTTTATTAAGTGCCAAGTCTAAACTGTCTTCATAAGAAAAATTTGCAGCTAAGAAAATTTATATTATATGAGTTTGAAAGTATAAACTGTCAGTAGAAAAATCTAATAATAATTTTATATGATAACATTTGTAAACTCAATTTTATAACTTTAGAAAAACTGTCAATCTAATTACCGGGATGCATATGTATACATTCAGTCTGGTATTTCATTAGTAATATCAAAATCATTGATTACATAGTGTAAAGCTGAATTTAGTGAGAGAACCAAATTGATAGAGGGGTTCCCGAGTTATTTTCATTTTTTAGCTGCGTAAATGTATTAAAACAATAATTGTGCATAGGACTGCGAATTCAAATTCATTAATTCCTTGTCACAGTCGAATAACAATTTGAACTGTGTCCATGACTTTTGTTTTGATTATAATGAAAACAACGTGTAGTGTGTGGCATTTAGATAAAAATATTATTTAATTTATGAACCAGAGAAATTGGGACTTATGCCTGTATTAAGTATTGCAAACATATTTGAATTGTTTACAGCTTGTTATATGTATTTATTTAGATTGTGAAGCATATTAAATCTATTACAAATGAAATGCTCCCCTCTTGATTTGTTTAAATTTTGCTAGAAATTACTATCATTTATATAATAACAATTAATCGGTGGGACATTTTTGTAAAAAATAGTAACTGAATGAAACAAAAACTACTTATGGAATTAAAGATAAACACGTGTTTTTGTAAAAGTATTAAAATAAGGAACGGACGAATAAAGAAATGAAATAAAAAAATAAAAATAGTAATAAATAAAACATAATAAATAAACGCCAGTGACTCAATATATTATCCTGCAGTGTTATAAACTCTTGCTAAAAAAACGTGGGGTTCAGGCGTTTTTTTTGTGGGAGCACCCCGTTCCCCCCCCCCCCTCCTAATGGAAAATGCATTGCTCATTTTATTCTACATTTGTTTTATTTTTATATTCTAGATATTTGTCGA
>JAQIXG010004612.1:0-12638 GCA_034700105.1 Oconnorella tubifera
GTTAACGTTCTTGGTTAATTTCTGGGTATACGCCACAGAATAATTATCATGTAGTCTACATAATAATGTATACATGAAACTTTTATATATATATGAAATAGAAAAAGTTTCTTATTTACACAAAGCAAGCCATTGTATAATAAAATGACCCCATTGTGTTAATATTACCCTCGAAGTGAAATTTAAAGTTATCTGTAAACATCTATAGGGGGTGGAGGAGTTATAACCACCATAACCCCCCCCCCTTGCCTACGCCACGCGTCACTCAGCCAGTCGCGCTGACGGTATCTTGCACTCTCTAAAGAGGGTCTGTCAGTCAGCAAGTTGTGTCTCGGTGCGGGAAGCGAAAATGTTTTAATTTCAAGGGGAAGGGGGATCGAATATGAATTCGTTATCACAGTACACCAAAAAGTTAAATAAATAAATTTTGGCGTATTATATACATGCATGTTATTATAATACTTTCAGTGCAGTGCGATGAGGGACGGAGGGAGGGGGAAGATGTTTCATATCTCCTCAGACATGCCATAATTAGAAGGGCGTCAAAATCATAATTTAGTGCTATTATATTTTTGCCGTATAGGAATATATTTATGTTCCTCGTTACAAAATTGTAATTTTGTTATTTCTGCAGGAGTGATATGTTTGATGATAAGGAGTGTTGGGAGGGGGAGGGGAGCAGATGGAAGAGGGAGCGGAGGGGCTGATCGAAGAGCGGGTGCGGGAGTATATCATGAAAAAGAAAAGTAGCGTATTGGCTTAAAGAAAGTCGTCACAAGTTTCTGGAGAAAATGCGAGAAACACAGTGGCTTATAATCAAGGAGAGTTGTGGGGATTTTAATTCTCATTAAAGATAAAAATGATTTCTTGTAGTGTTGAAGGAGTCAATTTTGTAGTCAAATCTCTTGTGACGATTTAGTGATCAGAATTGCATGCTGGGACCATAACTTGAGTAACGACCTAAAAAAGCCATCATTTAATTTGAGAAGTAAACCACCCTCCCCCCCTCCTCTTTATGAAATCAACGCTACGCCACTGAGGAGATACTTCACTGCTCTGCTTAGTCGGTGGGTCTTCGAAGATGGGGGGTGGGGGTGGGGGTGGGGGGGGAGGGGTGAACTAGTATTTAGACTTTGCAGGGGCGTGGCTTTTGCTTCGTACTGCCCTGGTTATTTTTTTTACAACATAGAAATATCCAATCAGAATATCATGTCGATATTTTATACGTCCATATAACGTTAATTGCTTATATATGAATTACAGCAGTATGTATTGTAGACTTCATATCAAATATGGCCATATACGTTTTATAATATTTTTGTTATTATCCACTTTAATATTTAAGCATAATAAACCGTTTTACAAAAATAATCAAGACTAAATTACACAATTTCGTCACATTTAGTTCATAGATGCTCGATATACATTGGGTCTGTTTTCGATCAAGCATTTGTTATTCATTATAATTTATAATAGTTATTCATTTGTAATTAATAATCTAAATTTTAATTGTCGGAGTTTATTTTGATATTAAACGTTAACATTATTTTTACGTATGATATTTTGTAATAAAATATCATGAATTTTGAATTTGTAAGACTGAAACCTATTATATTTGTATATTGTCTAGTTCACGTTAGCGAAGTTCGCAATAGAGCGATTCGATGTATATTATCGCGAGAGAGCGCAATTATACGTGAGACGTGATTCACTAGCGCGCGATACCCGATGAACTCTCGCTCTCGCATCACGTGATATTAGGCCTATAGTGATTAAATAAAATAACAACTTTTGTTTGCTTGTTTCTAAAGAAACTGTGTTTTGTTTCTTTGTTGTTTTATTTAGTGCCGGAAATTAAAGTTTAACGTATCGTCATGATAAAATAAATTACATAAAAAGATTTAGTCGACTAAATGTTATAACAAATAAACGCTATAGGTTAATTAAAAGCGTTTCTATTAGTTTTGTTTTTACAAAAAAATCCTTCTTATATTTTTTTGATTGAAATACTCTTTACTAAACGATTAAATCATCTAGTAGAGAGAATTTTTAATTTTTTTTTAAATATTATAAAAAACCAATGTAAAGCTACTATACCTTATGGCAGTAAAAACATGTAGTTTTAAAAGTGTCTTTTTCTTATATAAAATACTATAAATCAATAATACCGGCCAGATGTATACAATAGTTTATATTTTAGAAGTTATCAAAACGAAGCAAATTCATTTTTATCGCAATTAATTTTATTTAAATATATAAAATTATAATTAATACAAAATCACCGAAATATTAAATCAAGTAGAATTTCACTACAACCATTAAGCTACACGTTCTAAACTAATCAAATTAAAAGTAGTACAATGTTAAATAGTATTTTACAGACATCGACGTTGATATTGGCAATAAATTAATTCAGAAATCATTTCATTAAAAATTATGCCAGCAGTAAACAATTAACTGTAAACTTATTTAATTATTATTATTTACCTTTTTCATATATACTATAAAAATGAAAATTTATGAAAAAAAGTGATGTATAGCTTCCTACTTTCATCAGAATTTACAGGGTTATCAACTCTGTAAACTTCATTGTCTACAAAAATATAATTCAAGAACAGAACATAGTTCCATTCAACAAGAAACATGGTTCAATTCAAGACAACAGTTTGTCAGGTAGAAATATACAAAAAGCTTATATCAATAAAGTAAATTATATTCTTAACAGACTACTTTGTGATACAAAATTCTGAACCAAACTGTCATGGGGGTATCCACTTAAACTATATTGTAACTTCCGTTTCTTAATGTACTGTATTGTAAGCATGATCTAAATTTGCAGTTTTTAGCCCGGAGTATTTTAACAAAAATGTTGCTGTTGGTTTTGATCATTTTTTTATTTAATTAAATTATTATTGAACTAGATGTCTTAAAGTTAACCAGTCAAAAATAAAAGGATAATTTCTACATTGTTTTACATAAGATACGTAGTATACAATAGACCAACAAAACAAAATACCATGAAAACAAATACCTTATATTGCGTTATATACCGAACACTAAAATATAATACAAATAACAGATCTGATTAAATTCTACAATAATGTCACTGTATTTTATAAAATAGCAAAATAAAGGAGGAGGGATGCTACGGGCCTTAAATAAAGAAATTTTAGTTAGCGGTGGGGTGGGAGGCGGGCGCATTATAAACTTCATAAAAAGACAATTTGGTCCAAACTTTTTAATGCAATTTGGGTAGGGAGGGGGGGGAGACAATGGGGGAATTATTTCTTCATTTTTAACAAATCTTGAAAAAGAGTTCCGCTTTATTTCAACTGAAATTACATAACGATCCCACCCCACCCTCTATACATATAATTCAAATTAAATTTTAAAGTACATTTTTTAATTGCACATTAACTTTGATTATATAAAAAAATAAGAAAGTCTAATTTTTGTAGCGGCTGGCTAGCACCCACTCACTACCTTTTGTTAATGAATATTTGGCTAAGAAGAAAATGAGTTGATCCCATTTAAGAATAAAATTGATTTGTTCATTTAACTTCACATATTATTCAAATTTGATTCCTTGGGCGAGAGGCAAATCTTTGCTGTAATTGATTGTGCTGGAAAAAAATAAAAATTTACATTGAATAAAAATTCAATAATCTCTGTAAAGGTGTCTGGTAGATTGCTGTCTGATGGATCAATTGATAATATCAATCTATATATGTACATCAACCAATCATTTAATCAATCATCAATCAATTAATCAATCAATTCATTCATCTGTCCATTTTTCCAGCAAACAATCCAATCTGTTATTCAATTTCTTGAACTTTTACAATTTTTTAAATTGTAACTAGAAATCTGTAACTTTTCCCTTTTCTTTTCGCTTCCTTGAAATGGCCCGATTGAACCAAATAGCCTTAAAAGACTCCATAGCCTTAACGATATATTGACAATGTTAAATAACAAACAAAATAATCAGATTACAATACTTTCAAATTAATATATTGCTAAAATAAAAAAGATCATTAGAAATTTTATATCAAAGGCTCTTGAATTTTATATCAAGTTAAAATGATTATGTATAGGATAGACTGAAAGTAATTTAACAAGTACGTAATTACAGAAAATAACTTGTTTCATTTACCAAGTAGAACGTCTCATGTATTGTCTCCAAGAATCGCTACCGGACTCGCGGCCCCCACCGGTGTGTTTCTCCCCCCCTAGAATTTAAATAAAATACTGTCAAGACAGCAAAGAAGTTGAAACAATTCGGTAGTTTATTTAATACAAATATATAAATCTATGTAAGTACAAATAGAACTGAATGTAAGATAACAATGATTTCAATTTCGTTTTAATATTTATACAACATAGTAAATAAAAAAAGTGCAGATGTATTTAAAAATTGTTAAAAATATTAATACTAGATACGCTATATATCCAGTTCAAAGCGAGATGTTCTCATTGCTTATTAATTATTTGATGTTTAATTACTTATTAAAACATCAGCTTTTAATTGTACCCTGAAAAAATGACCCCAATACATTAACCCAATAAAACGGCCAGGATAAATTCATTAAATAACCCTAACCCTATCCAACCCTAAACTTAACCCTAATCTTAACTCCAATCTTAAACCTAACTTGTATCCTAACCTCAACTCTAACAACTAATAGTCTGAACCAATTTGACATATCACGATTATTAAATCAAAAAATAATATACAGCGCAAAATATTTTACAAAATAGCTTTTTTTATCAGACATTAAGCAACAAACTATTCTTTCTATAAATTTCAACGTACCAAACGCGCCACCAATTTCAGCTCCGCTGGTAGGAATGTTGACATTAACAATTCCGCAGTCGGAACCTTTTGGTCTAATAAAAATGAAGAACAAAAATGGCTATTTGTTATTTTTACCAGAGAAATAAACATTGTTTTAGGCAGTAAAAAGGCAGAGTTTGAATGAAGATAAATGTTTATTTAATGAGACTGTAGTTGAATCCACTTACTAACAAGGAAAAAAACTCGGATTAATGCTAATCATTAGAAAAGTTTAATACATATAAAATTTAATAGAAATTTGATTTACCAAGGTTCGTTAGTCAAGTGATTAAAGTATTGGACTCGGACGTGACAAGTCTCTAACCTGCTGCACCCTTTACTAAGATGATTAAATTGACAGCAACATCTGAGATATCATTAATATAATACGGTAATCCATGATGTTAAACATAACTTTATAGCAAATTTTATTGATAAGAAAACTAATTTACCCGAGCCATTTGAAAACATTTCCGATATCTTTTGTGAAGACACTACTAGCTAATCCTTGCTTCACTTCATTATTCCAACTGATAGCTTCATCCAAGGACTTTAAAGAACAAAAAACATGCAGATATTTTGTAAAAATCTTCCTATGACACTTCAAGTTAACAAAAATAAATACAACTAAACACGTCAAGTCCACACTACATTGTATGCTGTATCAGAGAATTAACATTCTTCATCAATCTAATCTAAAGCAAGTCAATTGGTCTCAATACTCTATACACTTGCATAACACGCAATTCTTCAGGTTTAAGGCTGATGCATATTCTGCTTGACCAATAGAAATAAGTCGACTACAATTATTTCTAATATAAAGCAATTAAAGCTGGATAATTGATAAAAGAGTGAATAAGCATTACGTTATTTTCGAGTACTAGTAAATCGACAAACCTAAATACATATAGCTCTATTTATAGCTTTACTTGATAGATCAAAAAACTTAGCATCCAATTTTTATTACTGGTCTCATTATAATATATTGACTTATTTATAAAAAATATTTTAAGATAGAGGAGAGATAAAAAGTTTCTAGTCACTAGTTTGTTACTCACACGCTGTTTCTAATTTATATTTTCATTTTTGTCATCTATATTTAGTTTCAGTTTTACTAACTTCACAGCAAAAAAGTCAAACACTTAAGTAACAGCCGATCTCATCCTTTAAATTAAATATTTTGCAACAGAATCAACTGATACAAATATAATTTTCTATACCTTGGTTTTCAGTAGATAGACTATCGGCGCAAAAGTTTCTTGATGAATTATTTTAGCGTCATGTGGCAATCCAGTCACGATTGTCGGCTCAACAAAGTTTCCAGGTCGATCCAACACCTAAAAATTATTATCTTCATAAGCATGGAAAGATGATGCTAAATGCTCAAGGGTGCAGCATGTTGGTGAAATATTGCAAGCCATATGAGACTCCTACGTTAAGGCTCGTTAGAGAAGTGGTTAGAGTGCTGGGTTTGTAAGAGTCAGGTCCAGGTTTGAAACCAGGATAGCTCATTAATGCTCTAACCTGTCGCACCCTTTAATAAGACGCTTCTTTAGTAAGAGGCTTAAATTGACAGCTACATTTGAAATATAGTTACATAATACAATAATCCATGACGTTAAACATAACCTAACATCTTGATAAGCATGGATAGATGCTGCTAGAGATAAAGCTGTAAGATTCAAATACAAGCTTAATAGTTCAGAATATTGAAGAAATATTGCAAGCAATATGCGACTCTCAACTGGGATATTTTGATTCTGAATTCTGCGCTTTAACCAATTGCCAGTACTATAACATTAGCTTCAGATAGATTTAGCAACTTAATGTCTGAAAATCATCTGTCTACATTTATAAAGACTCTAAACTTTACATTAACTGTTGCAGAATGAAACTATTAAAGAGTGCTCTGATTGTGGGCTCATTTCTTAACAGTTATATGATTATCTAAAATTCAAGTTCACTTGTTGCACTCTGAAGCATCAAATATATTAACAACTCCATCTTTTATATCAAATGTCAATAGTTACATTATTTAAACTTTAAGATAACTTGATGCACCTTTAAGGTACTAACTCAGCTACATTGCTACATCATCTCAGTCACAAAACAAAGCTTTAATTAAACATGACATAAAATATCACCTTCCCCCCAAATTCAATTTTTCCTCCTGATGCTATGATTTCTTTCAAAGCTGATTGGTAAAGTTGAACTCCTTGTTTGCTATGCATTGGTCCATATAAAGTATCAGCTAAACAATAAAAATTTAAATTAAAAAAATTATAAAGAAACATTCAGAGAAAAAACTACAATTGATTTAGATGTCAACAAGAAATATACTTTTTAATTGATTTACAAATAATGTCAACTTACTTTTAAATGAACAATAAAAAATGTCACATTCGTTTTAGTCAATCCAAGAAAGTTAATATTACAGCTAATTAATTACCCAATGAAAAGCTGACAAAAAATTCGGTGCAGATGAAAAATTATGCAGTTACCTTCCAGGGGATCTCCAATTCTTTGTAAAATTTGTGCGTAACCTTTGATCAGTCCTTGCAAAACTTTGTCATAAACAGCCTCATGAAGTATCTGTGATATTCAATATAAAAGAAAATAAATTGAAATATTAATAGCTTAGATAGCAAAGAAAAATCAAGTGAGTGTAGTTTGAAAAGATGAATCAACAGACTTTTGGCAAACAGCCGAATGACTCAGTTTATAACATCATTGCTGTGTTACTAATCCTAGTGATGAAATAAACAAAAGCGCTTGCATTGACAGTACTCAATAAAAAGCATTTAATGAGAAGTGTTAAAACTCAAGCATTCACATAGTATTTGATTTATGCACGAAAAATTCACAACAGCAACTGTGGCTTTATCTTGAGCGAGTATGGACGCTAATAATTAAATAGCGTTTCGTGCTGATGTGACATTAAACAATGTAAATCAAATAAATAGACCTGCAGTTGCACTGTAGTAGGACTGAAACCTTAGAAAAATCTTATTTAATAAACTGATAAAGATATTAATGAATTTAAATAAATAAGAATTTATTTATTTAAAAAGTTTAAAAGTAGTAATTTAACGGTGCGTCTACCAGTCTCCTGGTTGACGTACAACGTTGGCCAGCTGTCCCCACACAGGCAAACACAGCAGCTCTAATTACCATCTCTATATCAGCGTCATCATTCACTGAAACAAACTTAAACTGCTAGCACAGTGTCCGTCAGCTATTATTATATATAAAGGTCATTGGAATAGAAGAGAAAATAGCAGATAACAATAATGTAAGAAATGAAATTCTACCGTATATGGATACCCAATTAATATCTATATACAGGTATCCATTGACGCCTGGGTACCCATTGACACCCGGGTATCCATTGACACCCGAATACAAACTGACACCCAAGTACCAACAAACTGACCCATTTAGTCCTAAGCAAGACACATTCATGAACATCTAGATCTTGTACTTTATTTACAAGCGGTAATCTATACGCGACTCGCTACGTTAGACCATCATACAATGTCTACATCATCTATAAACTGCTAAATATTTGAAATAAAGAAAATTGAAAGATATTCCAACCTATGATAGCGTTGTTTCCTCCCAGCTCTAATAAATGTTTGCCTAAAAAATACACGTAAAAAATATACAATACTGAAATTAAAAACTGGTTTAGTTTTATTTAACAATCTGTCAGTTCTAAGTCCAGTAAATTTCCAATCCACATTATTATTAAGATATATTATATATTAAGATATACGTATATATTAAGATATATCGCTTATTCATCAAGGTATACTTCAGACATATAAAAATACTAACGCTTATTGGTCCTTTGAGTATAAGATTGAACTTGAAACCGAAATGTTTAAAGTTTGAATTTGAGGCGCAGAGAGACTCGAAGAATTGCATCATACATTAGAATAAATATTAATTTCGAGAGAATTAAGCTTTATTTGCAATATTTGTTTTAGATTTTTCTACTCTGTCATTTTATAATGACAGAAAAAGCGTAATTCGTTTTATGAATTTTACAACTTAACAAGCGCAACATTTTATGTAATATTACAACTAAAAAATTAAAGAATTATTCATATAAATGAAAATAAACAACTCGCTAACCAAATCTGTCCGTAACAGCCATGGCAACTTTATGCCCGGCCTATAAATTACACACACAATATTGGATAAGGTTAGGGATAGGGTTATAAACATTATCCTTAAATCGCATCGTAGCGAGGTGGTACAAGCATGCGACTTAAAGCCATGGGCTTGTAGGTTTGAGTTTTGATGTAAAAAAATTATATAAAATTACTAGCGTAAAAAACTAAATAATATTAAATTTAAATAATTTAACTTTTTCAAAAGGAAAAATTGATACAAAAATATCTGGCCACAAAAAAATACACTGTAGATTGAGAAGAAACAAGATATTGATCAGAAACAAGATAATGACTAAAGAGTCTGTGGAGCGTAATATCCCAAAAAGAGAAGATAAAACAAGATAATAAAATACAGGCTTAGAAAAAGGGTACATCGCAACAAAAAATCTCATAACAAGATAATAATATATAGACTTGAGAGAACGGTAAAACAAAGGTGTGAGAGCAACAGAACAATATGAAGCTTAGAATATAGTTACATCAATGTTCTGAGAATAAGATAAAAAAATAAAAACTTGAGCGAAATGTACGTCAGGATGAAAGATCTGGGAACAATATAATACTGCGTAGATTTGTAAGAAGTAAGCTGAGAGAAAGAGAGAATTAACTCACAGCACAACTGCCAGTGAATGAGACTAATGGTATTCTTTCATCTTTAGACATCAGAGATCTAATGTAATAAAGAAAATGTATACCCTTCATCCAAGCTTACAATTTATTTTCTTATTTTCTGATCGTCAAACTGGTACAATCTTCTATTTAGCTAACTAGCTAACTAACAAATTAACCAATTAACCAATTAACTAACTCACTAACTAACTAACTAACTAACTAACTAACTAACTAACTAACTAACTAATTAACTAACTAACTAACTAACAACTAACTAACTAACTAGCTAGCTAGCTAGCTAGCTAACTAACTAACTAACTAACTTGAAATCTTTTTCACAACTGACCCTTCGCCCAAGCCAACAATTTATTTTCTTGCTCTTTGACCTTCCTACATTTCTTCCAACCCTATAGTTTCATTATCTTACTCGCTTATCTACTTCTTGATGTACCCTTCTCTCAAGCCAGTCGCCCATCTAAAACTCACCCAATGTCTGCGCCTCCACAAATCATGGAACAAATGGCCCCCGGCAATTTATTGTCTTCTAGAATTTTCTGAACAACTCTGAGAGCAATAATATAATCAGTCACTATTTGTTTCAGTCAGTTTAAGTTAATAGAATCAATAGTCAATCATTCAATGAATCAATCAATCAGTCAATGAACAAACGAATCAATCAGATATTATTCAATAAATCAGATACATCAATTAGTCTCAAAATTGATCAATTATTTTAAAAATAAATAAATATAATTAAACAATCAATCAATTAAACAGTTAGCAGTCAGCCAGCAAAACAATAACATATCGGTCATTCAGTCAGTTCACTGATCAGTCAATCACTTGCTAAATTGTCCAATTGGAAATCAATCAATTCATCAACCAGCCATACAATTAATCGATCAATCAATATATCAGTCAGTAACTCAATCACCCATATATTCAGTCAATCAGTCAATTAACCAGTGAATCAGTAACCCCCGGTTTCAGGAGAGATACATATGTATCGGATCCATATACATGTATCAACTTGCTCTTATTTGCGTTTTTTGAACCTAAAATGCTGCTTAAAACTCTGTTTATCTCCTTGTTTATGTACGGATTTTATGTCACCGATTTTTGCTAGATGAACAGCTGATTAGCATTATAAATGGATTTGACCAAAGCAAACAAATATGGCTGCTCCAAATATTGACACCAATAATGATCAAATATCTCAATTTATATCAACATTTAACATCTTATGACTTATATTTCTTTCGAAATATAAGTCTTATGACTTATATTTCTTTCGTATATTATATTTATTATTATTATCTTTCGTTTTATCATTAATTTATCGGAAAATAAATACTTAAATCTTAAGAAAATTAAATAAAATCATAATAAAAAAATCTTAATGAAATTATTAATGAAGGAAGCAGTAATTTGTTATATAAATTATGAAATACATAGACGTCCCCTCATGGGTAATTAGGGATCGTTTGATCCCGTTATGGTCAATTAGGAAGATAGATTCATTGACACACATATATAATGAGTCAATCGATATATTTTCTATTTTAACCGTAGGTCTTGCATAGATAGAATAGTTTATTGCGTGAACATCACATTTTTATCATTAATATACGCCATACAATTGATTGTTACCTGGCATTCCCTTCCCAATAATTGTATTGTGATTTGTAAATTTTTCATCTTTATTGTTTTAAAATAAAATAAAATAAAAAAATAAATTCCCCGAAATAAAATTGAACTCTGGCATTTAAATGCAATTTATCAACAAACTCATCTGACCTCAACATAACCCCAGATTGACCTAATTACAGCCAATCAGAGAGCAGATAACAAATAAATCGAAACATAGCTAAAATTCGGCTAAACACGTCTCGTGAAACGCATTTCAGTAAAATTTTAGCTAAACTCCAAATCTCAATATAGCTGTGTATCGATCGTATGTATCTCTCCTGGAACCGGGGGTTAGTTACTAATTAATTTACACTATAATAAAATAGAGCAAATCAAATAAATCAAATATCATATCGAATGAACCAGAATAAGCACACATGACAATTAAAACACATGATATATTAAAATAAAACCATCAATACAATTCAATAGCACAATTAAATTATTAACTGTACGATATAAAACACTAATCTTGGATAAAATATAGTCGATTATTTTATCGACTAAACTGACCCGCTTCGTTCTTCCCACTGCAGAAGATAAAAGTCAGCAGTTCTTCGTTCAACTTCTAGAGTTGATCAATGAGGGGCTCGAGAATGTAATTCATCGTTCAATCGACAGATGGCATAAATTACGACGAGGTCCAAGCTCAACAAAAGCTTTACCTTTTCCGGTTAAATTTCCATGTTAATAATAGAGAATTTATTTTATAATTTTTTATTAAAAAATAATTTAAAAAAAATTTAACATTTTTAAATTATTAAACTGAGCACTTGAAGTCAAACTCTTAACTATGGCGAGTGGACTTTAGCGCAATTCGACGCGGAATTAGGAAAAGCAGAGCTTAACTAAACGGACGATAGTACGGTCTTGTTAAGGTTTGTTTATTTGTTTATCCGAACTTATGTGATATATGGGAGGGAATAACTTGCCTTATTATTTGCCTAATATTTTTAGCGATATGTTAGACATATATAATTAAATATGCATTAAAATTATAGACTTTCTTAATTACATGAATAATCAAATTTAATATATGACATGTATTGAATTTTATTATACACTTTTTGGGGCACGGGTAAAATGCTGATTAGAAAATTCTGATGGATCAGCATTTTATCCATTATTAGATAATTTTATCAAACCACAATATTATTGTAGTACAATAATAAATGTACTATGTTGCGCTCGAGCGGTTCGTTTCCAGCGTATATGGGAACAAGGCGGGATCCATGCTGACATCATCGAGCCCGGCGGATGACGACCGATCCCTGGAGAGGATCGTGGGGATGGACCCTGGAAGATTCGCTGCCGTTTCGGACTCC
>JAQIXG010004613.1:0-12634 GCA_034700105.1 Oconnorella tubifera
TATTTTGCAAGCGCAATTTGAATGATTAAAGGCGAAATTTTTCATTTTAGTTTTTTAATAATTCATCTCGAATTTAAATTCTTATAGTCGTTCTTTCTACATTGAGTCTGAAAATCCCAGATATATTTTCAAGTATTTAAATATCTGTACAAATTGAAGTTACTTTTTGTAATTTATTAATTTTAAATCCGCAAAAGGTTAGATCCGAGCTATAGATCTTGACAAATGATTGTCAAGATCTAACTATTGCATTTTAAATCTCGACAAATCATTTATTTGAACTCGCACGCTAAATGATGTTTTTCAGAAAAGATCAGCTTACGATATTAACTATATAATAGGTTATTAAATGCAAAAACAACAGTTCAATCCTCTTTAGTTTGTCTCAAATAAATACGCAATATTTATCTAATAAAAAATTGATGAAGACACGAAACGATAAAATAACATTAAGTTGAAACAATTTAGGTAAAAATGTGTGTTCCCTTGTTATATAAATGTAATCCAATTGCTCTTCACAACAGGTTATATAAACACGCGCAAACAACATTATTTTATTATGCGCGGTTTTTCATTTAACAAAACGTTACCAATAATCGTTGTTTTAGAGCGAAGGCGTTATTGTAAATTTTAACTTAAATTTCATTGATTTCAGCATTGTATTCTGTTTTTATTATTATTTTATAGGCTTTTAACATTATTACAGAGTATAGAAAACTACTATTATATTGACAATCGAATATAGTCTATATCTATATATTTAATATACACGCGGTATATTGTAAGCTCAATCGCATCGGGGGATATAAATAAAAACTAAACTTAAATTTCACAAGTTATTGAATTTTGAAAAATTATAAAAGTCAAATTACAGATTTCGTAATAACTATAATTAATTTCCTACATGGCGTGACATCTTGAAACTTTTCTAGTGTTCTTTACCACCTGGGAATAGATTCAGAAAGCGATACATTTTTTAAATCTTTAATTTCAATTTAGCAACGAATACAGTTACTGTAGTAGGCAGAGGCTAAGTTTAGAAAAAAAATCAAAGACACTAATTACATGAAATTCATTAAACAAACACGCAATTAGAAAGAGACAATCATTGCTTTGAAGTTATTTGAAATAGTTTAAGCGAAAATTAACTGCGGATCAGTTTTAAGAAAACTTAGTCGAAGAAGACTAACTTATACTTTTTCAGTTGAATCTATTTTTTAGAAATTAGATTTTTAATAAAGTTCCTAAGATATTGAAGTTACATGCAAGTCGGCTTATTTATACCGGTAAGAATTTTTCTATTGTCTTGAGAACAATTTGAAAGTATACGCCTATATCTTTGAATAAATTTGATGAATTAATTCTTTTTATTACTGACTTTTAGTTACAGCAAAATTTTAAAAACGATGTCGCAGATGCAGCTTTCAATTTAGGCTTCTTACCAAAGGGTGTAGCGGGTTAACGCAGTGGTGAACATTTGCGGGATTTGAACCTAGACCTATCTCGTCCGAGTCCGATGCTCTACCGCTTTGTTACCGAGCTTTGTAATAATAACCAAATAACAGGCAATACGATAAGACGATGTAAAGTAATGAACAAAAAGCCTACTTTGTGATTTATGAGCAGATTCAAGATTCAACATGAAGCTGGTGGCTTCCATATTTCTGTCTTTCTGTTTCTCTGCATCTTTCGTCAGATCAGCGGAACAAGGTTGTTATTTCAAATGTACACTTATTTTTGAATATCAAAATTATGAAAAAAAATTAGTAAACTTTATTCATTCACAAAGATTTGAATCTGTATTTCATACTGTATATGCGAAACAAAGAGATTGCACTACAGTATGTCGTCAAATTGACTAGATCAGAAAATAGCCGACTGTAATGTAACTTTAGTGTTATCATTGTTATTGATTCTGCACATCCTGTTGCAATCTGTTCAGACAAATTTGATACAAGTTGAGTGTCTTGTTTTTTAATTTTGTAAGACGATAAAGCAATAAAACACTTATCACATGAAACACGTGAATATAATTTACTTTATAAAACATATACTGAACATACGCAATTATACTAAACGTATATAGCATTTTTTTTAAAAATGAAACATTGAAATATTGAAAAGTTTTTCAAATATCAAAAAGATGATATTTAACGAATCTCATATATTTTAGAATATATAACATATTATGTTAAGTTACGACTTAATTGTGCGCAACACTGTCGAAACTTACTGGAAAGTGCTATATTTCTTCTTATTGATTATATATATAAGTTTGTATTAACTAACAATTTAAATTGAAACAAATCACGAATTCAAGCACTCCTTAATCTTTCAGATTCATACGACTCTCAATCAGACCTAACTGATGACTTTGATCAGTTAAACTATCTCCAAACTTTTCCAAGTCGCTATCGCAAAGCTGCCAATAACTTAATTCGCTTTGGGCGCGTCAGCAACCCTTCCTCGCCGAGCGACCAGGCTCCCAAGGCGAGCCCCGCGAGGGACTACGTCCGCTTCGGTCGATCCTACAGCGACGAGGACGAAGCAACCGAGGATGTGTCCAGCAAACGAGCCAAGGGGAAGATATACGTTCGCATGGGGAGAGATTTTCTGGATGAATCCTCAAAAAGAGCCAATAAGAATTTTGTGAGAATGGGGAAGAGATCAATACAGGATGAAATGAATCTTAAAATGGATAAAAAGGGACAAAAATCTTATGTACGCATGGGGAAAAGCATGGAGAATCTTAGAGATGAAGAATTGTGGGAAGGGATGGATGGGTTGGGGGATTTTGAGAAAAGAGGAGCGAAGAGTTATATCAGAATGGGAAAAAGTACCGATTCTCAGCAGTTAGATGAGAGCAAGAGAGGAGTTAAAAGTTATGTACGAATGGGAAAGAGTTATGATATACCATCGCTTGATAAACGCGGAGCAAAGAGTTATATAAGGATGGGCAAAAGCGTAGAATCTGATCAAACGCATAGTTTAGAATTAAACGAAGATAGTGATAAAAGAAATGGGAGAAATTTTGTTAGAATGGGAAAGAGCATAGAAGAGATGAAATCTGAAAATAAACAACATAAACAATACAATGAGAGTAATGCTAGTAATTTTATTGCAAAACCAGTTCAAGAAGATAAAAATTCAAATAACAAGCAAGAGCTTGAAGAAGAAGCCAGCATCCAACACAGATTTGAAAATCCAACTAATTATTATTACCCGAATATAAATAATGAAGATTACTCTCAAGAATCCGAAATTCAAGATGAAAATTATCTACAAATTTCGGACGTAAACAAGCGACCGTCCAGCAGGCAATACGTCCGTTTCGGACGAAATCTGAAATCAGACGACGAGAAAAAGAGAGCTGCAAGTAGGCAGTACGTGAGATTCGGTAAAAAGTCAGATTTTGAAGATAATGACGATGATTTTGAGTTGCAGCCACGTAATAGGCAGTACGTTAGATTCGGTAAGAGAATGAATGGCCAAGATGAATTAGATGTTGATAAAAAGGCCAGCAAGCAATACGTTAGGTTCGGTTAGATATTATAGAATCATCGTCAAGCAGCGAGGCTTTGTTTTTATCAGGCTCCGCCCTTAGTTATAATCAATACATTACTTTAAGTCATATTATGATAATTTGTGTAATCCTTTATTTAATCCTAGATCTAATACTAGTTTTAAAAATTATGACAGTTAAACGAATTGGGCTAGCGGAAGAGACTGAGTCTAATAGTAAATTAAGGTATATAGTAAGTTGACCTAAGCTGAAAGGATGAAAGGACGGGGCATGATAGCAATGATACATCGATGTAGATTATTTGATGCTGGATTTTTTCAGCCATTTAACTTGAACATTAATTATTAATTATTCTCGATTTATTCACGATTAATAATGTGCAAAGAATAAGAAAAATATACTTGCAACTAAAATTTTAATATTATAAACTTGCAATAATTTTAAGCTGGTTATATATATATCTCGTTTGTTTGTCGCATAATGTCACATCAGCACAAAATAGTCATATAACATTTGATTAAAATTTTTAAGGTTTCCTATACGATCGTACCTCTTTTTCATTGCCTCAGTCTCATTATATCTCTATTACAGCCGTTTTTTTCTATGGTTACTTTAGACTTTAGTATTATTCATGATCTTGTGAACTGCATGTGTAGAAACCAAGTCATAAGTGAACGCTCTCATCTTTAATTTGGTGCACTATATTTAATATACAATATACAGCTTCTTTAAAATATTTAATAATATAAAATATAGGTCTAATTTTCAGTAAGATTCTAAAAAAACTCCATTAGTGTACACTGTACATTTCAAAAACGAAATTTGACGTGCCATGACACAAAAAAATCATTTCTGATTTCAAGAGTAGGATATGCAGAAAGTTAGCTAATTGTTAGGTTAATGAATTTTATGCATTTCTGTGATTTTACATGAAGAAAATGCTTCAACAAATAATCAATTAGAACTCTAGTTGTCGATCTCTGAGAGGCTGAAGGAAAGCTCGTTCCAGTTCTTCGTTCATTTCTTCAGTTAGGTGATTCTTCCAGTCACCAACCTCCCCTGAAAATGTTAATTAAATTCGTAACATTTCAATTAATATAAAAATTTCAATTTAATTCAAATAAAATTTTTATAGAATTTTTTCAAATGTGTGAGACTTAGATAAAAATGAAGTGAAATATTGATCTCTTTTCAATGAAAATTAGCTATGTTTTCAATCAATCAATAAAAGTGTTTAACGTCTGTTTAACCGTCTGAGGGACGTCTGAGGGACGATATCGCAGACGTCCCTCAGTATCAGGAAAGACCACACATGCTCCACCCAAGCAATGAGGACAAACCATCAACTGAGTGAGGAAAACATTTAGCCGGGAAATCAGTCTGTAGAAATAAGAAAAAATTAAGGTGGAAAAGGATAAGCTTTAAGATGAGTTTTGTTCACCTTTCCTTAAGAACTGATTATCATCATCTTCTTTCCAAGCTCCTTGTGTTTTAAACCAGTCACCGTTAGAAAAGTTGTCTTTTTTCATTTCGCTAAAAACTGCCGAATGAGCAATAGCTTCTATCTGACTCTCTGTTAGAGGGACATTGAGCAAAAATCCGGAAATTTTCTTTATTTCAACTTTCGGATTCTGCAAAAATAAGTTATATTTTCAATCGTTTTCACATTTAAAAATTTGCAATAATTTTTTTTGTTATGATATATAATTTATACTTAAGTAAAATAAAATATTATTATACGTATATACTTATATGCATATTAATAAACTTACTTATATAATTATGCCCATAAGTATATAAGAATAATAATATAAGTTATGTATGTGTTATTCTCTTTATATTAGAAAGTCAAATTAATATGAAAATATTCTATCAGCGTTGGCTAGCTTTGGGTGCTCGCCTGCACAGTGTTAGCGTCAGATAATATCAACATATAATTATTATAAATTGATATTATGTGATGTGATGCTCACACTTACATGCAGTTATAGAAAATGTAGCACATATTTAATATTCAAGCAACCAAGCTACTACAACTTGATCACTTGGAGGTAAAATGCATACATAAATGCTTTCCATACTGTAACTGTAAACGGTCAATGCAGTTACACCAAGTATCTAATATAGACAATCTTAGTAAACATGTTTAAGTTGTACCCAACGTTTTAAGCATACCCACCCTCTTTAAAGTTGAATCCAGACTTCTGAAGTTGTACACAACTTGTTACATTCGACTCCAATCTTTTTAAGTTATACTTAACTTTTTAAGTAGTATACAACCGTTTTAAGTTATAACAAACTTTTCTAGGTAATATATAATCTTTTCTAGTTGTACCCAACCTTTTTAAGTTGTTCATAGGTAACAAATAGAAAATTTGAATCGGTTCTGTGATCCCAATACTTGGCGACGTGGTCAACCCATGGTCCGCCTGTCACTGTGATAAAATAGCTAATAACCATTTAAGAAAATCAATTAGAAAAACGTTCGATTAAAGTGACGTGACGCAGAATCTAGAATTTACTCTCAAATTAAAATGGAGTGAATTCACTCTCAGTGTAAAGAGAATTTGCTATCGAAACTTACTTGGCTTAAACCAGCTAAATTGTATTTATGCTTGTTTGCTTAGATCGGCTTAATTGTATCCTTGTTGGTTTCTATCAGCCTAATTGACTTTATCCTTGCTGGCTTAAATATTAGAGTTTAAATTGTATTTATCCTTGTTACAACTGACCTTTGCCGTATATTTGAATCCTCTGGTAAACCTCATTCAATAAGCCGGTACTAAACTACATTACATATAAATAGTAAATTATTAAACTGTTATAAATAAAACTTAAAACTCACCAGTGCCTTTGACAAACTTTTTGTAATATTCCTCAAAAGTTCCCGTGTAGCTGATCACTTTCAATGAACGAGAAAAATAGAAATACGACACGCACACATCCTTAACATTACGTGCAATGTACACGACCTAATAATAATATATTAACAAATAGTTCAATTAATTTCAAACTCAAATTACAGCAACTAAATAATTGGTCTGAATTATTGACCAGTACATCAACTATTTATATGTCTATATACCTCTCTATAGAACAATCTATCAACATAACTATCAATCTATCTATCTAACACGATAGTAACAAGGTTCAGGTTTATTTTCGATTACTGAACATAATATTATAAAACGTTCTACTTAGCAAATTAAAATGACGAATAGTTTGTCACTGCGGGTTTTATTTTGATTCTATTCAAACTTCTATTCAAACCTCCACTAAATGAATTTATTTCTAAATAAAATAATTGTGCTGATATGACCTTCAGTAAAAAAATGAATTTACTCACTTTTCCATGTCCAGAATGAACACCGGATGGTAGTAGATGATAGTGCACATGAGTCTTCAAAACACGTGGCGATGGCAGAAGCTCTATGTCATCAAGATTAGAATTGACTGACTCTAGGAAAGGAGACCTGTCATTTAAAGTCCCTCCCCCTAAACTAGTGAACTTTTCGTCTCCAGTTGAATGATACAAGATTTGAGTCACAATCTGCTGAATCCAAGTAGTGCCTGTACAAAAATAATAATCTCAACTTTTAAGCAATCCTTCAAATTTAATGTCTGGACTACAATTTAATACAAACTATTTCCTAGACGCAACTATCAATTTAAGCGTGTTACCAAAGGGTGCAGCTAGTTAACAAAATACTGAACATTCAGGGAATCGAAACCTGTACCGATTTCGCCCGAATCCGGATTTCCTAGCCACATCATCATCGATTCTTGACAATTATATTTCCTGTATGGAAGTGATTTTGTTCATTATCCGAGAGGTCCAGGTTCGATTCACGATATTATATATCTAACTCGCTGCACCCTTTCATAACTCGTCCTTTAAGAAACTGTTAAGACATTTGCAAACGGCAATCCAGTCGTCATACTTTGTTAAATTATCTAAACTTAAATTTGATCACATTTTTCGTTTACCGGATTTAGGAAAAGAACTTAGAATGATGTCATCTGGTCGAACTGTTAACTGCTGTATTTTGCGAACTTTGTCCAAACCAGTTAAAGAATTTTGAAGTATCCAAGTTCCCTCGTAAAGTACTATTAGATCTGCAGACAAAGGATCTTTAAATTCTTTCATTTCTTCCATAGTAAAATGCTAATGTCACAAGTTTGATACTATTAATAAGGTTAGTCTAGTTCTATAAGATTAATGCTTAATAATAACCCTAACATTAACAGTAACTGTAAGATATCCAGTGGCGTAGACAAGGTGTGGTTGTGTTACACCCCATTGGAGGTAAAAATAAAATGTCTGTTGAGACAAAGGCGTTAGTGTCGTAGTATCCCCCCTGTAACAATTTAGTGGAAATATTTGTGAAGACATATGTGTGATGATAGGTCTAACTCAAAAAATTATTTTTAACATTTAAATCAATATTGAAAAATATTTAATTGTGTTTATAATCGGCGCATATAAGCGCATTTATGTGTGATTTTGTCAGATTTCATTTCTCAATACTATTTCTGATTAATTAATTCCTCAAATTTTCATTTAAAAAAATGGATTGATACTTTTGTTGAAATTTTTTTAATTTAATTTTTAGACAACTTTCTGTAGGAGCCGCTACTTAAAAGTTTTGTAGCAGCGTGCAGGTATGGGTGGCTCCCGTTGCTTTAAAATCAGTTTCCAACACACCTGCCCCGTACCTGCAGACCTAATCCTAACTATAGCCATAACCTCAAATCTAACCCTATTTTTAAAAGTTTAAAACACACCTGCAGTAATAATCCTAACTCTAACAACCCTAACCTCAAGCTAACCCTATTTGTAAAAGTTTGAAACACAAATGTATTCAAATTTACATCGGTGCACTCACGTTACATGGCTGCATAAGTCTGTAAAGTCAGGACGACTGGTATGTTCTCACTTTAAGTTAAGAATATTCATTTTTGTATTATGATATTATGATCTTAGATATCACATAATACAGTGGCGTAGAAAGGAATTGACTAAAGGAAAGGGGGAGGGGTTATCAACAATATTTGGTGATGACCAAAAATATTTGGTGATGATAAAGTTATTACTTAATTTTGTTCTCCAATTTTATTTAGCTTCTAAATATATGTATCCAACGTAAAACACATGTAACCAACGTAAAACTTTGCTTTACCACTAAACTCACTTTTTTAACATGACAAAAACATTCCTTTGACCTCCAATGGGGGGGGGGAGGGGGACGGGTTAGAACTACACAACCATCCCCCTCCTTACATGCGCCACTGATATAGCGACTTTATGACTTTATTATCTTATCTACTGTCATTGACTTGACCTATGGTAGACAATTATAGATCATAATACTAAATTATTATTATACTCAAAACTTACATAAAAAAACATTCTTTGACCTTCAACTGGAGATCAAAATTTTAAATATGTTCATTTTGTTTTAAATATATTCTTCAAAAGCGTATTACATAATTTGAAGAGAAATCGGGTTGAGCCTTACGTCTGTCATTTCTGTAAAAGAGGATAGTGAATTGACTCTACAGTTAGAAAGTTGAGTGTTCACTCATGACTTGGTTACTGCACACCCAGTTCACAACTTCACATATCACTATTTTGTGCTGACGTGACATTAAAGTTACAAATAAACGTGGCAAAAATAACTTCCCTAAATTCTCGAAAGCTTATAAACTTTCAATAATTTTAGGCAGGTTATTTTTTATAATATTGGAAAGCGCTGATTAAGTGTAATGAAATGTTTGTTATTTGATATTTAGTTTAAATTTAATATCTCTCTCTCGGGAAATCAGTCTGAAAAAAATTCTAAGGTGAAAAAAGAAAAGTTTTACGATGAGTTTTGTTCATCTTTCTTTAAAAACTGATTTTCATCATCTTCTTTCCAAGCTCGTTCTGTTCTAAGCCACTCTCGGTTGGCAAAACCAAGAGTGTAAAATATATTAAATATATTTAAAACATATTTAAGGAATATATTTTAAAGTACAGACTTATATCTTTACAGACTTATACAGCCATGTAGCGAGAGTGCACCGATGTAAATTTGAATATATTTGTGTTTTAAATTATAGACCAAACTGAAATTTAATGCTGCACCTTTAAATAGGCATACTATGTTTAGACATATCGTTTGACTCGTAGATTCTTAGAAATTATTCATATGACATTGTATAGTCACAAGCTTACTATAAATTTTCTTATGTCGCTCAAAATGTGATGGTCTAAACATTAAAATACACTCGAAAGCTTTTGCTACAATGTTGTCATTCACGATTGATGATGATAATTGAAACAGGAAGCATAATATATAATAACCTTCAATAATTTTAAGAAAATTAAATTAAAGTGATCATTTTTGTAAGAAAATTTCAATATTATAATTCAATATTATAAAAAATGTATCATAAATAAAGTTGACAATTGACTAACTTATGTAACTAACATTTAACTACACTTGATCAGCACTTTCCAATATTATAACAAATAACCTGCCTAAAATTTTTGAAAATTTATAAACTTTCAAGAATTTTACAGAAGTTATTTTTTGCCACGTTTATTTGTAGCTATAATGTCACATCAGCACAAAATAGTGATATGTGAACTGGGTGTGCAGGAACTGGGTGTGAACACTCGACTTTCTAACTGCAGAGCAAATTAACTATCCTTTTCACAGGAATGACAGACTTAAGGCTCAACCTGATTTGTTCATCAAATTACACACTACATTTTTAAAGAATATATTTATTTACATAATAATATGTTAAAAAAAAAACACAAAACATAAAACTAAAAATCACAGAAACAAAATAAATGTGTAATAAAACAAATATAGTCTTAATTGACTATCAAAAATTGCAACAATGTAAAAATGATAAAAACTAAACTGCAATAATTATGTATTATCTGTACAAAATGTTTATTAAAACAGTTTGTAAAATAAATGAATCTTTACATGATGAAAATTAATCAACAAATGTTCAAATAATCAATTAGAACTCTAGTTGTCGATCTCTGAGAGACTGTAAGAAACGTCGTTCAAGTTCTTCGCTCATTTCCTCAGTCAGGTGATTCTTCCAGTCACCAACTTCTCCTAAAATATTAAATGAAAATATTTAATCTTAGAATTTTGATTAATATTGCATTTCAACTAAATTCAAATTCAAATAAAAGTTCTGAATTATTTTTTTTTAAATGTGGGAAACTAGAAATCAGACAAATATTAAATATTTAATGAAAAATAGCTATGTTTTCAATCAATCAATAACGTTTGTCGGTTAAAAGTCTGTTTAACTATCGAGGGACGATGTCGCCGACGTCCCTCAGTATCAGGAAAGGTCGCACATGCTTCATCCAAGCAGTGAGGACAAACCATCAGCTGAGAGAGGAAAACGTTTAACAGAGAAAACTCTGTGTGTAAAAATGAAACATCTAAGGTGAAAAAAGATAAGTTTTACGATGAATTTTGTTCACCTTTCCTTAAGAAATGATTATCATCATCTTCTCTCCAAGCTCCTTGTGTTCTAAGCCGCTCTTGATTGGCAAAATCGTTTTTCCTCATTTCACTGAAATCAGCCGAATGTGCAATAGCTTCTATCTGACTCTCTGTTAGAGGGACATTTAGCAAAAACTCGGAAATTTTCTTTATTTCAACTTTAGGATTCTGCAAAAATAGATTATAATATTTTCAATCGTTTTCACATTTAATAATTCGAATATTTTTTAGTTATTGTATAGAATTTACACTTTCTAGGTATATAAGCATAATAATAAAACTTATATAGGTTATTTCTATCATATTATAAAGTCAATTAATATGAAAATATTTTATTAGACGTTGGCTAGCATTGTTATGATAGGGAGCTTGAAAGTACAGTGTTAGCGTCAAATAATATAAATATATAAATATAGCAGGGAGACTTGGCTGTACAATATGGGCTTCTATAACTGTATACGTCAATGCAATTAGACTCAGTAATAGTCAGTATATAATTTTGTTACATAATACATTAGTATACATTTTTATGCTATATACAACCTTTTAAGGTTGTAGCAAACCTTTTTAAGTTGTTCATAGATAACAAAGAGAATATTCGAATCGTTTCTGTGATCCCAATACTTGGCGACGTGGTCAATCCATGGTCCTTCATTGACTGTAACAAAATTACTACTGTATACTGTATAAAACATTACTATAGTAAGAAAATAAATTAGAAAACTTTAAAATTAGAGATTTAAAGTGATGCAGAGTCACCAGTTTCGACTGGGGAAGGATAGCAAGTTTTATAAAAGAGTACAGTTTGTGTTCGGGACTCTAGATTTAGATCAGCTTAATTGTTTTTGTCAATGTAGGTTAAGATCAGCATTTATCCTTGTTGGCTTAATATTAGATCCTTGTTGGCTTAATATTAGCTTAATTGTATTTATCCTTGTTGGCTTAGATCAGCTTAATTATATTTATCCTTGTTGGCTTAGATACAGCTTAATTGTATTTATCCTTGTTGGCACAGATCAGCTTAATTGTATTTATCATTGTTGACTTAGATCAGCTTAATTGCATTTATCCTTGTTGGCTTAGATACAGTTTAATTGCATTTATCCTTGTTGGCTTAGATACAGCTTAATTGTATTTATCCTTGTTGGCTTAGATCAGCTTAATTGTATTTATCATTGTTGGCTTAGATCAGCATAATTGCACTTATCCTTGATGGCTTAAAAATGATGGACAATCAGTTTACTCACTAGAGTCACTACTCTCCTTTACTTTATTTCAATCTTCTTATAAATCTCATTCAATAATCATATACTAAACTGCATTATATATGAATAGTGAATTATTTAACGGTAAATAAACCTTAGAAACTAACCAGTGCCGTTTACAAACTTTTTGTAAAATTCCTCAAAAGTTCCCGTATACTGTAACTGTATAGGCTTATTCAACTGTATAGGCTCTCATATAAGGATTTAACGAATGACTCACATGGCTAAATAAATAAATGAAGCTAGGCTAATGTTTCGTTGTTGAAAAAGAAATTCAAACTAGTTACTTTAACTTAATTGTTGTTTATTGTAATAATATACAT
>JAQIXG010004614.1:0-12632 GCA_034700105.1 Oconnorella tubifera
TATGGATGCAATAAAGAAAGAAGATATACATGTTATTGTTAAAGTAATGCAAACAATAACGCTATTAAAATGGTCAAACTTATTGATATCAACTAATCATGGTAAAAACGTATCGCTGTAAAATTTATCGTACACAATTGCCGAGTAATGCTAAAAAGTCAGGGGAAAAAATGTATTTATTTTACCGCATTGTCTTCAAATGTTCACATATTATATTATTATATACAGTATTGTGTTATTATTTGAAAATTATAGTCTTGACCAAAATATCACTAGTTTAAGTGAATTAAGATAGAAAACACTCCATCAAAAACTGATGTTGTTTAATAATTTGATCACTATAAATGTGATAAATCCTACAACTTTCTACAGTTACAGGCTTACATCTTCAGTTGCGTTTTGTTAAACGAAAGATCTTCTATCACATATGCGAGTGCTGGCAAACCGATTGAAGAATGTAAGTGCATAGAGGTGGCTGCATTATAATAAGACCATCATAATTCGATCTTATTTAAACGTCGAGAACAACTTGTTTATACACCTTGTCTGTATCAGGAAATTACTTCAAAGATGAAAAGAAAGAACAAATTAAGAGATTATAATTATCGTCTATGTTGTAGGCCTATCAATCTACAAACTGCGACAATAAAGGCGACGACAATAATTAGCATATTTCTATTGAGGAAATGATCGACAGTTTATGGTCATACTACATGTACAATCAATCACATTATAATCTAACTAGCAGCAAAGCCTGTCGTCCGACAGACATTGCATCGTTTTTGCCATCCATGGCCTTTCCTTTTCTTCACCATTATAAATTTTAGTAAAATTAAGAATGGAATAATTATTATTTTTCATCCATAACGCCGAAAGGCATTAAAACTCACCTTTGTAATCTAAATACTACGCTAACATGTGAACGAAGATTCTACGGCAAAGGTTCTAGTTAAGGGGAGATGGCTCTCCCCTTAACTCCCCCTTTCCCCCTCGTCGAATTCATTTGGTTTCGATATTTAAACTAAATTATTACATTTTAAACTTGAATTTTTGCTAGACCTTAGTCCCAGAAGTTTTGAATTACAATAGATGTGTATAATGATTGAGATCACTGAGTGCACAGTGACATGTCATTGTCAGAGATTTATAAATGATTAAGCACAATATTATAATATTTCCTTTCTGTACTTAGGACATTTTTTCCTAAATCATCTAAATCGATTCTAGTCAAATTATTTAAGAAAATGAAATAGCTTCATTTTTTATCACTGCTTTATCTTTTGCCAGATTTTACTAAGATAATCGAACTCCGCAACTAAATGGATCATTCTGTCAAATATAGGTGATAAATAGTATAATATTATATGTATACATTATCACGGAAATTCCATGCATAGAACTTGTTATATCTGACGCGCATTCATCTTCTTTAAGTGCACAAAAGTCATTATTTAGCAAATAAAGTCTCAAGCATGCAGTAGTGACTATTCGCGAGCAAAGCATTAAGCTTGTATCTCTATATAATGGAAAGTAGGCTACAATGTAACAGAAATCAAGAAGAATACATAGTACTACGTATACAGTTCAGTAACTTTCTATCGTGCGATGCTTTTAATGCTTAGGTGAAGTTTAATATAATTATATCACGTCAATGCTATCACATGGAAATATCGTTTATTTGTCAAACTTTATTAAAGCAACCACGTATATAAAGTCACATCTATATGGATCAAAGCTATTATGGGAATTGACATGTGAGTAGCCCATTCTTTAATGTGTGATATAATTTGTGAATATAATAACATTTAGCTAAGTTTCTATCACCATTCTCTTTCATTTTGTATAATAAATTAATCTGTTATTAAGTTAAGTATTCATCAGCAGTGAATGCATCAGACGATATCTCTCTCGTGCAGCAATTGTATTTGCAACAAATGTATACAACTTTTTTAAAGTAAGGAACAAATTAAAGAAAGCTGCTTATTTATATTATACTGTTTATTCGTTTGTTTTACAAAGGGAGGGACTGGTACGATGAAAATAATGTCAATAAATCTATAATAACACAATGGAATACATGTAATTATAGTATATTACTGGACATTACTTATATGACATGCTACTAAGCTTACGTTAACTTAGACACATAATAGATTACATTGACTCTGTGTAATTAAGAATGTATACTGTATACATATTTCGATCTTTGAATATGAATATAGTAGTTTAGAAGTTAATTGACGGGAATATAATGGGAATAGGCTGTAATGTGAATATATTTACTTTAATATACGGGAATGGGAAATGAAACTGACCGTTAACTAAAGGAGAATATAAAATAGAACATAGGATAGGGAGGGAATGAATAAAAATCTTATTCCTGTAATCCTTTATTTCGAGTATTGACGTAACGTTACATTTTATTCTTATTTTTGATCAACATCATCCGGTATATATCTACAGTAATGACTATAAATGATTCCAGATTGTGAACTATCCGTTGATTATTACAAGCATGTGTAGCGAATGAAGCGATATAAGCAGTGAATAATATTTGAAGGGAGAAGGGCTGATATTTTATATTATTTTCAAATAACGGAACATTATTTAGATTAACTGATTTTAACACAGTTTTTGTTTAACAAATATTTAATTTTTCACAGTTTTGTATAAATCTTTATTGAGTTTTTGACCAATTATTTCTCTTGTTCCGCGTTATCAGTATTGGCCTAATTGTAATGTTCACCTCAACAGACTGCCGAACGCTAAACATGGCCATGGACATTGCCAAATGTTGCCACATAAATTAATTTGATCTTTTATTATTTATTTATTATTTATTATTATTATTTATTATTTATTTATTCATTTGAAGTGAGTGGGAAAACATATTTAAATATAGATTTTTCATTTCACTTTCAAAAGACCCCCCCACATCTCTAGTGGCCATGGGCGCCCACAGAAATTTTTGTAGGAGGGGCAAAACAATGGTCCACAAATAAAATTTAAAATAAATAAATGTCTATTTTCCAGGGGGGGGGCAAGTGCCCCGTCTTGCCCCTATGTGCGGGCGCCCATGCTAGTGGCAAAAATCTAGAATAAATTTTTTGCCTCAGATAAAATGGAAAATTGAAATCAGAAACGTTATCTTTTGGATAATTTTTCAAAACAGTTCCATGGGGTCATTCCTCTGTATGGTCTTATCATTTAAATGCATCACACTCCATATCAATTAGAAAAAGGTTGTCAGCTTTGTCAAATAATTGCCGTTAAAAATGTAAAGAGAAAGAGTTCTAAATGTATTGCTAACTTGCTGCGTGATTAATTAAACTTCAATTTATCTTACATATCAGAATGATGTCTCATTATACCCAAACAAAATAGAAAAAATAGAATAGATAATAGCTAGAAATAAATAGAAAGAGTTTATAATACGAAACATAACTTCATTATACTTTTGCATGTAATGATATCATTTTAATTATAATTTTTCTCATTTAATAATTAAATTCAATCTTTCAGCAAATTTAGATGGATTACTTAATTAGGAATGAATCGAAAATGCAACAATTAATTATGTCTTGTAACAACCTGACAGTAGTAAATAGCTGTAGTCTAAGAAATGAGGTTAGCCAGAGATGGACAGCGGCTTGTGTCTTGCAGATTATTAATGATCAACTAACTCCCTAGCTCCCCTCTGGGCTTCCTCATATTTTTTCCAAACTTCCCTCCGTCCCGTCCACCTCCCTCCTTCCTACTAGAGGGACCTAGGGAGGGTGTTATTGATGGACGCGGGCGACGCGGGAAACAAAACGTCGCGTCAAGGAACGCAGTTTTGACGGTCGTTCATTGGGACGACGCTGGGCGGTCAGCGAGGTCCCGCGGCTACTTAAAAATGCATGCGGTTGTTATACGGAGTCATTGTGTGATTGAACGATGCTATCCGTCAAGTTGATCTGAAGGACATTGCGCAAATAGTCTCTCTGCAGAGAGAACACGTGATCAGCAGAAATGATGTCAGGTGATCAATTCATCTGTGGCCCTTGGGTTGTTTTGGATAGAATTAGATGAATGACTGGGTTCATTGTTTTTGATGGATCTCGATGTATGTGGGTAGTTAGAGATAGTGAATCTATACAGTACACATTTGTCTTTAAAATGATATGATTTGTAACAATTATATAACAAATATTAATTTGAATTTTGAATATTAGTCAATTAAATTATAATGTTAAGCAATTAAATTAAGTTACAAAAGTAAGTTGTTGTCGTTTCAATGTTTACAACAAGATTTTAAGTGAACACGTCTAAGTATCACGAATGTAACTTAAAAAATATAAATTGAATTTGATTTAAAAAATCTTCTAAATCTTAAATTTACCAGTTCTTTTCGAATTTTTGATATTTAAATTATATCTTTTTGCAAATATAAATATTTTATGTCTTTTTTATCAATTATAATTATATACTCCATACTCCAATGTAGTGTTCAGTTAACAACTATATTACAGATATTCTTTGAAGTTTGATATTGCCCAACAATTTATATCAAGCACTCTTATATGGCTCAAAGTAACATTTGATACACAATCTGTTGCACTGCTTTCTCTCTCTCTACCAGAAGTGTACGTACACAGTATGTATGTAACATGAGATGAATGCCATTCATATCTCTGCAGTAACATTGTGTAGCATTTCTCTCATCGTAATGCGATGGACTATCTTTAGATGTTGATGAGCCAGTGGCTGCTATCTACAGTGTCTAGACTCGCTTGTATAGATCTTTATATAGGAGACAAAGGGGCTGGGGGCCCGCGCCAATACTTTCCTAGTAATTACCTTGTCACACTTTTGCTGTGTTTCAGAAAAGTATTTTCTGTTTTTTTTTGATTTAGAATTGGTTTTTAATTACAAACAGTTATTTCAGATTCACAGCGCAATTATTTTTGATTGCTAAAACTTAGTGCTCGATATAACAGTAAGAGGGTTTAGATCTGATATAATTTATGACTTTAGAACTTGTAATCTGTTTATTTGTGAAACAAAATTTCTATTTATAATATTCACAGTATTAAATAGACATTTCTAAAGTGGTCATATACCTACTTATAGCAATAAATCATCTAAAAGTGAAGTTACGTAGAATAAGATTTAATTATTTTGTTTATAGAAAACGTTTGTGGTTTATGATTCTTTATCTACATGAATTAAGTGTAATCATGTAGGAAAAAATTGTATTTTCTTATTTGTATTGGTACGTTACTGATTTGATCATTATAATTTCTTTCTGTGAATCTATTTTTAGCCCTGCATTGTCCGATTACCCCAGACTAGAACTGATACAGCGGGTTTCATATTATTTCTTATCTGTTCTCTAAATGTGATGCTTGTAATTGTCTTTAGTTCACATTATTCATTGCTCTTATTAATTTGTTATTTTTGTCAACATTGTGCAATTTTTTGTGAGATTCAGATCGTTTACTAGAAAACGGTCGTATGTATCAAAATGTTTTTGCACGTCCTAAAAGTTAGCCTGATAAATGAACTGTAATTGCAATTTGGTTATGGCTAAAATAGAAATTTCATTATATTATGATACATTGACGTAAAGAGTCAAAGTTAATACCGTCTAAACTTTTACAGGTTATTTCCTTCAATGTCACCATAGTGTCTGTAGTAATTCCTATTTTTTATTTTCTTAAATAATATCGGAATTTTTATTATTATTATTGACATTTACAATTCGATAGTTATATTTAACGTCAACTAATGATCTTAACCAGACTGTGTTATTGTTTATTTCGATTATGTAACATTCCACCGTAGTATTCTTCCTGACATTTGGTGATTGACGGTGATCATGGGAATAGAAAGTCCATGCGATTATTGGGAATGGTAACATTTAGATTAAAAGGAAACGGGAATGCAAAAGACGAGATGGGATATGATTGGAATGACAATTTCCTTATGAAGAAAATCCTTATTTATTCTTCTTTAATTTTCTGTTGAAATTGTGCAGAAAATTAAAGATTTAGTTTGTATAATTATCTATAACAAATCTAATGTTACTCTAATGTTTATTTAACAATCTCTTACTATACGCTTGATTTAGCATATACGATAATTGCTTGCTACTATTCTTTCAATATTGAAAATATTGAAACTTACAAAGTTAGTATTTCCTCTCAATCAGTATTTATGAATTAAGTCATAAAGTTAAGTATTTATTGCAATTTGCAAGAAAAAAGACTTGTTACTACTAAAAGCATTGAATGCCATTCATCGTCAGCCAGGCTCTCATGATCTCAACGAACTGTTCTATATTTAAACTTACAAGTACGAGCGGTCATTATGATTAGAAAACTTTGAGTTCGTCCAGATTTTATCGTTCTGTTTACTCTCTGTAGTTTACGCGAGAAAAAACATCCAACTTACAATAATTCTGTGATAGATTAAACCAACAACCGACTCTAGAGACTGTACAGTAGAGTGCATTTTCAGTTGAAGTTATCTCACTTTGTGCGCTCTTATCAGAATATTTGTTGTTTCGATTCTGTTAAGTTTATAAAAAAAACTGAGCTTAGATTTGAGAGGTGAATGATCGTGCCTGTCGAGTGTCGATCAGTCTTGTTGTTGAGGAATAGTACTGGGGGACATATAACCTAATGTTGTTGAGGGACAGAAGTGAGCATCAAGTTATCCTAATAGTTCTAGTGTAGTGTGCATTTGTTTAAAACTGTTGGTGCTTCTCTAACAAAATCTTATACAAATGTTAGTATCGGTTTATTAAGATTTCATTAATTTGTGAACAATTTAACTTGCAGTTTCTAATCTAAAAATATCCAAAGCTTTTTATGTCGTAACCCCCTCAAATAAATTAATGCGCACACTGTTTCACGCAACAAAGTCGCTAGTTGTTTAATCGTTTAACGTAAGATAAGACGTGATGTAATTACTTTACAGTTACGCAGACTAGCGTTAGAATTAATTGCTCGTAGTTAAAATGTTTTAATGTAATCTAATCTCGAGTCTTACTGCAGTGTGCGCAGGCAAGGAATGGGGGGGAGGGGGGAGGGGGGTCGAGGAATAGACCGCCGCCCTTGCGACATGAATTACTGCATTACTAATAGAATTGAAAAAACTTTAAGTAGGCTAACTACTTCTGTAGCTTAAAGTTTTATTTTTTATTGTCTTATACAATTTTACTTCACGTGTTTGTATATCAAACAAACAGATATTTTTGAATTTTGTAAACTAATTTGTTTTCATCTAATATTCTTTCACAATTATGTATCACTACAGTATCTGTATATATGTACATATGTCTATGCTGTATACAGAATATTTTTTGTACTCTTGATGGTATTAGAATTTAATATTTATCGGTTTTTGAGGGGAGGCAAGGGAAATCATTTGCAATGGAAGTATAATTATAATATTTAAACACCGGATACACTTGATATTGTAGAACAATTAAAGATAATAAATAAATAAAATGAAATATAAGCACAATAATAAAGCAAGCGATAAAGTTCAAACTGTTTTTACTCGATAGTTATCAAGTTATACACTCGATATATGTAGTTATTTGGTTATCAGAGACAAACAATTGAATAAATTTAAGTAAAAATTGAATAGTTTAGTTGGTAAATGACATTAGCGCTATGATAAAACAAGAGATCGTCCACAGTTATAAGCTTAAATCAAAGTCTTAATAATAGTTGACATCAAATATCTTATAAATATACTGATATCTATGGATCTCAACTATTTATTTAGAAGCTAAACTGATCTCTGTCTCTCTAAAGAGTTTTATTTCATTTTTGCTTATTCCTAATTTCTGATATTCCTTTTTCATCTTTTGCACTTGAACATTTTTAAAATCATAAATCTTTCCCAGTTTAAGTCTATTTTCAGGTTTTCTATATTTTTCAATAACATCACGAAACGTCGAAAAGGCGGATATTTTAAGTCTTTTGTTACCTTTCAGAATGTATTGGATACGCTTTTCTGTTACGGTTGGGTTTTCTTCAAGTCTTAAGCGAAAAGATTGCCAATCTCCACACTTTATGTCTGAAACTATTGTCAATGTTGCGTTTAGATCGTTTTTAATTGACGCTATCTTACGCTTGGTTTTACTCTTTGTTAACTTTAAAGAGTTTGGGGTTATCTTTTTTGAATTCAAAGCTCTAGTCATGTTCTTTAGTGGAGTTTTTAGACGGCTATTAGTGGAGTTATTGTCCAATTTTTTCACTGTTTTCTTTATTTTTGTTGAATTTCCAGTGGCATTTTTCACACTGGACGATTTTTTCAGTCTGTTTTCTTTGTTCTGGTTGTATTGACCTTCTTGTTCACGCCTGAAAGTCAGAGAAATAAGAAAATAAAAGAAACTAATAGACTGAGAAAAAGTTTAATTATTTACTTAGTCAAATTGATAAAATGCATAAAAAATTTAAAGTAGTACAGCATACTCTAAAATTGTATACTTTTGTATACCTTTGTATACCTTTGATTATTGTCCAATAAATCAGCAAGATGAGGCATCTGCCCTTCCCTCAGAGCTTCCACAAACTTATCAAATGCGCTGTCTGGTCTGGTGAGCAGATAATCCATGAGTTTTCGGCATTTTGCATCTCTTGTTCTCGTTTCAGAAATTTCGCCATACTGATAGTTAGTGATGACATCAACAGACAGAAGTCTATCAAGAATTTCTTCAATTTGCATGTGGTTTTTAAGTTCGACACGATTGTCCTGCAGCTTCTTCTTATGCGCTTCAGTCATTATGCCATCAGTAACTAAGTTAACAAAATTGAAAAATAAAACAAATTACTATTAATAAAAAGAACCTTAATATTAACAAACTCCTTTATACAACATATTAAAAAAAGATTTAATGCTTAACAAAAAACATTAATAATACTAAAAACTGACGAAGATTTGTCACAATTTATAACAATTTTAAGAAAGTTTTAACAGAAAACAGTTTTTTAATCTAAAAGAATAATACAAAACTAATATAACCTACCTATTTCTTCCATCTTGCCAGCCATTGGTTAACAAATAGAATTTTGAATAGATCTACAATTACATACAAACGTCTTCATAAATTCACTGACCTATTCCCCGAGCAACAAATTTATGGGCAATTTCAATATACTCTAAACAATTACAAAATGAATATTCAATAGAGATTGATACCCCCCTCCCCCCACTCCCGGCCAGATACGCTCAGTGATGTAGATTTCCGAGGCAGGGGGGGGGTTATCTTAATTTTTTTAATTTTTTTTCATATTTTAATTTTTTTTCTTTGTATTGAAACGTCTCAGATTTGTCTATATAAATATTACATGTAATACTTACACTGTAGGCATTACATATAAAAGATGTCTTTTAAACAACATTTTACAAATTTCTAATTGTGATTCACAATAATTAACATAAGAATCGGCGATATAATCTTATTGCGCTTTTTTATTAAAAGTTTTGATAGTTTTACAGATTGTCTTATTAACGGCCTGAATATTCATAATTAGACATTACACTCTAACGTTTCGAACCATTTTTATATTCTATAGAACTTTTTCTTTAAATGGCCTCAAGCACCGGATTATATTACATTGCTTAGCGACTTCGGACATTGTCCCACATACAGTGTATACAGTCTAAAATTATTCACATTGGACTGATGATGATCGTCATACTAAATTTAAATTTGTACTAAGTTTTACATAATTATAGACATAAGGTACAACTACTTACTGTGCTATTAATTAAGCCTAAAATTTAAATTTGATAACTCTAACTCCTATATTAGTCTTAAATAATAACTCAAATTGGCACAATAAAATCATCTAAATGTACTTAAACTCTAACAAATCACTCTGGAACCCATCAGAGATAAGGTTTGCGCTCAGTGGCCGGTGGTTATACTTGAAAAAAGTGCGCGTAAATTTATGTTAATTAGTAGCGTTACTAATAGGATTACGCAATAAGTGTTGCCACTCAAGTTTTTGAAATAAATCAAACCATAGTTTTAAAAATACCAAGGTTATTATAAGAATTAAATAACTACTATAAAATGTTAGACCAACTAGCATCTATACAGTAACAATAAATAATGTATCTCAAATTACGTATAAAATGATGTATAAAATTTACTGTTTGAGAAATGTTATTGGGCATCTATTTATCATCGACACGACATCATATTCGTTATCTTCTCTTTTGTCATTTCAAGATCATGAATTGACAAGTTATAATCTTGATTGTGAAGCTATAAACTCTTTGCTATCACTTTTTTACATCGTCCTGCAACGTACATCTTCAGTCATGCCTTTACTAGGATTAAACTTTTGACGGACTCTATCTCTAGCAACTCATTAGTTGACTGATAGTCCAAAGAAAACTGTTTCTCACAAAGCTTGTGAGGCTTGTTTAGTGTATACGTAAATTAGCTTCTTAAAATACTCTGTCGATGCATGTTGCGGAGGAGGTTCCATAAGGATCTCAATTAAGGTCATCGGACAAGACATTAAACTGTCAAACATATGTTCTGTCTATAGCAACTCAAATGTAATATATATTCTTATATTTCATTTTAATAATTTGTGTATATTTTAAGTGTACACAAATATATGAAAATAAATGTATACATACAATTTTAATTGTCAATTGTAAAAATATACATATACTGTAGATTAATTTGGCCGAAAATACCAAGCTTTCCAGACGGAAGCTAAAATAAAAGATCTAGAAAAACTTGCCCAGTTGTGGCATCACTGTAGTTTATAATCGATGAGAAATGGTTATAACATATTTGGAAGTAATGCTTATGCGCGTTACACAATGTAACACAATTATTATTCTAGCCTCGGTTTCTTGTAACACAATGGTTGACTGTTATAAAATTTACAATTTAACACTTTTAAATGAAGTCAAATTAATTAATTTTTAACGAAAGATACTTTGATACTGAGCTATTGAATTTATCTAATACCAATTATTGATGATAAATTAAATTAACTGATAAAAAGAAGGCTTATTTTAAATATATTAAGTATATTACATATCAGCAATTAGGATAACCTGCAGGTGTTTTTTGCTCACAGATATCCATGTAATCATTTTGATTATTTTAAAACTCAAAACCTCTCTCGTCGCATGATTTTTATCTTGAGATAAGATATTACATAATCATTAGACTTAATAGAAATGAAGTAATTTTAATATCTTATGTTGGACATTGTTATTTCTATTAAATAAGTATACGATGAGGGGGGAAAATTCTGATAGGGCTAGAATAATGTTGATTTTTAACCATAAAACCATGGCCTTCCTGACTCAAGAATGACCTTTGTATTCATATACACGTTAGTTATTGATAACATACCGGGTGCGCCAAAAAGAACCCATAGAGAATTTAAGATAAACTAAGATAAAATTAATATTTTTCTCCATTTTTTCTCTGTAATGAATGAAATTTGCATGTAATTAGTAAATTGAACTTTATCTCAACGATTTGAAAAGTTATGAAGTTTCTACGACAAAAATTTAAATATAACCAAGCTGTATGTTACAGCAGTTTCACAATTTAATTAATTTTTGTCAAATAATTTGCTGAAAAATGATTTAAAATTAGTAATTTTATATGAATCATGTGTATACGTGTAGAAAACAATGATGGTCTTTTCTCTGTTTTATTTTGTTATTTATCATTTATGAATCAATTTTAATAAATCTTTTGCTAAGATTTCATAATCTTAATACCTTCAAACTTGGTTAAATTGATATTTGACGTTTTTTCGTAGAAACTTCATAACTTTTTAACGCACTGAGATATCAAAGTGAAATTTGGTAGTTAAATATCAAATTTTATCCTCTAAAAACTTCATAAATTTGAGACAAATATTCATTTTTGACTTAAATTGTTATTTTTTGGCGCACCCTGTAGTCATGTATTCATTAGATCGTAAACTGAATATTTGAGTAATGAAATCATAAGTATCAATTTTAGGTCTAGAAATATTTCAACCTTTATTATAAGCTGTGCTTGATAGCACTTGAGTCAAATCGAAACTAAATTTCCCAGGTCAGTGGAACTAAGAAAGCTGGTTATGATTTATATAGTACTTTATTAAAGGAATATTTGTGTATCAATAAAGGTGATGATATTTCACATAATAATAATATTATATCCTTCAGATGTACTAATTTACAAAAGGGTTCGTTGGGCTCAAACGTTTCTGGTCTCAATCGCCGGTTTTCTTTATAATCTTTATCAAAAAGAAAGGTATCACCCTCCAGAATGGTTAAAAGTATGTTTTTAACAATGTTACATTTTTAAGTAATTGCTTTATCATCTCACCAACTAAAACAGTAGATGGAAAAATATAGACTGTTTATATACAGTTAGTTATTTAGTTAGTTAGTTTATTTATTTCCAAACCAAATACAATACAAATATAAATAATGCAATCAATTCTAGAATTATAAATGAATGGTTTGAGAGGCTACTAGAAAGCAAAAACAATTGCTATCGAGCTAGCAACCTACATACTTATACAATTTACACAGTAATGTTCAAAATAAAGAACAAATTTAAAATAAACATATAATTGAAATGAAATTTAAAT
>JAQIXG010004615.1:0-12631 GCA_034700105.1 Oconnorella tubifera
TTTAAGTAAACAGGCTTTACTAGCAATCAGTCGTAAAATAATAACACGCACTATTTCTTTATCATTGAACATTATAAGAATTTAATTAATGTCATATGTCACGAATATTAGCAAAATTAGTATCATGTAATCCATTTAGTAATAATCTGCATTTATCCGCCTGTTATATAAGTGATACTGTCTATTATGGCACATTCACAGCACATTATTAAGATTTTACTGATATAGTTAAAGCCATCAATAAATTTCGACACGAGAAACACTGATTTGGCGCGTCTTGGATAAATAAAAATCATGAAGTTTTGACAATGAGTAACATCCGGGTCCAGCAGCTTTAATAGTTGCAGCTATTGTGCTATTTAAATTTAATAAACGAGTTCTGACTGGCTGTTCTGACCCTCGTGATTGAATGGTATCTGTTACGCAGTAGAAGCTCCAAGAGGGGTGCGAATTACGGGTTTCAGAAACGGTGTATGACCATCAAGGATATATGCCCTTCGTCAGCCGAACTTTCATTAGAACAATCACTGCTTAATTATGAAGTTACTTCATTATTTTATATTTATATACATAGTTATGTGTTTCTATTTAATGTTATTTAATTAAATTTTATGATATTTTAAAATAACATACGACACATATTTTACAATGATACTTTAGACAAAAAACAATCATTTTGCATATGATATTAATAATGTCTGAATGAAAAGACTAAACAACTCAAAGTTAAGTTACTAATTGATAACAAGCAACAAATAACAGTCACAAAACATTATGCCTACATGTAACAAGTAACAAATAACAGTCACGAAACATTATGCCTACATGCCATTGCAATTTGCAACTATGTTTAACAATAACATACTGTTCGGCATACTGTATTATTGAATTTAGCTGCCGCATAGTATAAAAAACTTAATCAGTTTAAGTTGTTATTGTCAACTTTAGTCCAGTTTAGAATATTATTCTGATCATTTTTTAAATGCTAGACTATAATTAATAGTTAATAATTATAAAGTATTGGCAAAGTCGTTTAACTCGATTAGGCCTGCCATTTCAATTAGTGGTAGCAAAAAAGCCATCATCGTACAGGGAAGATTCAATCATCATTTGTTTGAAATATTTGAATTTTTCATTTTCATTTTAAATGATCTGTTGTTCACAAAATTGCGTGATTCCATCACATCTGTTTCTCCTTCGTGTTTTCGTTTTTCGTGTTTTGACCCTTCCCCCATTTCATCCATTCCTATTTCTATTCAAGCAGTTCATAGCTTAACTGAATTGTATTGGTATCATCTTTTGTATCGAGAATGCTAATCTACGTACTGATAGTGACAACATTATTTATAGGTCACTGTTGTTTCTCATCAATTCCCTTTTCATTGGTTTGAGCTATGCGACATTTCTTTGCGCGTCATAGACTGATTTTGATCTTTGTCGTACTATTTTACGATTAAAATGAAATGTGACAGTTGAGTAAGTTCTGCAATGAGCTGATTCATAAAGCCATTTTATATGCAACGAATTTGTATTATAACTTTAATTTAGTAACACACAGAACTAAGCGATAAGTACTAGATGATATAAAGCTTCTATTCATATTGGTCTATCATAAAATATACATATTTAAAAAACGGAATTATGCATAAAGTTCTATCAGCATGTAACGTTATCATTGCTTTGTAGCCATCCTTTTTGCACTGATGATTTGGTTTTTCTAGTCTGAAGAGCTGCACAAGTGAACCTAGTAAACATATATATTAACAGAAAGTGCAATATAATTTTTGCAAGTTGACTCGACGCATCACAACTGTAATCACAACTGTCCTGAATTGTGTTATTATCATTTTCTTATAGCATAGTAGTATAGTCTTGGTAGACTCTTCCACAAACAAACTTCACAAAACATTGACTAGGCCATCAATTCCAGCTACCCCCTGACACCAACTTCTATTTTTGATCAATCATGAAGAGACGAATAAAGAGCTTGCAGAAACGAGTTAGATCCGTGATCTCCACTGAAAATCTAATCAACTTGCAAGTTTTTATTTCGTAAACGACAACCTTACAGATGGTTAGCTTCCTGTCGTTCCGCCATTATGACAGTTTTGGCCCAGTTATAATTAAATAATTAGGCAACGCTGTAAAAGCCCAGTTTTTCCTTGGCTTGCTATTAACTGACGTTTGCTCGCACGTCTTAGTATGTCTTGTAACAGATTCTCACATTTCTCATCCCTTCTGCTCTTCACACAACTCTGTGGTGTCTAAGGCATCAGTAGCAAACAATGCAGCATCCGCCCGCAGCACAATTTTTGCTCTCAGGCACAGCTTGCGCGTGCTCGGAGCCCAGAAAACATGAGTTGCTGCTTACTTCAAGAAACGGTGACATTCTTCTAGTGAAGAGAAGTTGGGACTGCAGTCGACCTGTTGCTTGGACGTCTCCCCGTCCAGTAGAATACTGGACGGGGTAATAGAACTTTCTGTAACTAACTCGTGTCTACTTTGAGTTATCGAGATCTGCTGTCTGGCTGTGTAAAAGAGGAAGTTGTGGCATGAACGGTTGCTCGTCTTGCCGGCCCAACATTGGCTCAACTCGCTTTCACTTTCCCTCTCTATCTTAAAAAAGTCTAATATGGGATTATGGAATAACAATATGGGATTCTAATATGGGATTACATATGGGATTACAATTTGGGATTCTAATATGGGATTACATGTGTGATAAATTCTTAAAATAATGTAATTTTAAGTTTCAATAAAACAAACAATTGTTCATTAAATACACTGATATCTGTGGCAGCAGTTGATCATTGAGTGCTGTTAGGAAGTCTAGATGTGTTTATTATATTTAATCTTTGCTATGCTTTTTTGTGATATGCTCTGAAGTGAGCGTCAACACATCTGCTTGTCCTTCAATCATGGGTTGCTGTTGCTGTCGCTGATCTAAAGTGGTTTAGCTTTTATCATCTGATGGGTTTTCCATAGATTAGTGTACAAACATTCATATTAAATATATTTAGTTTTTGAATTTGAAATGCAGTAATACTTAACTTCTTTTCAAAATCAAAAACTTGATCTATTTAATAAACTAACTGTTATTCCATCATTGGCTTAATATGCGATAACAGAACTTACTTAGTTTACCTTTTATATATAACTTGTATCTAATTAATATGTATGACAGATAATTAAAATTATCATTTATACAGTGTGTTTAAGTTATTGCATCTGACTTGAAGATACTCACTCTGTTGGTACTCGTGCTGTTTTTATCCGTATTTTAATTGTTTAATCATTGCACGTTTTTATCAGATATTGAATGTCGGCTGGATTTTTTATATTTTATTTCATCGCAATGATACTTTAAACTTTAATTTCTGGCACTAAATAGCCTTCTTGTGCTGCTGTGCCGTTAAACGGCTAACACGTTAAAGTTGTAAACGCCTTTGACGCATCTTGCAGAATCTTGCAGTTTCGAAATACAAATTTAAAATTAAATATTAAAATGTTTTTTTTGTTGTTTTTTACAAAAACATCTGACAAGTGGTTCACAATCGACATCATCTCCTAGGACCCTCACGAAGCTCGCCAAAAAATCAGATGACTCAAGATGCCTCTCATCACAAACTGACTGCTGCTGCTCTTTTTCTCTATCTCCTGCTCTGAATATGGATCAACATTACAGACTGGCTATCAATATATCGCATTTATGAAGCTTTATCGCGGCTTCATATCAGAATTTTATTGCATTCCGCATGAACATTCAGACTACCACTGTATTTATACAGTGTATATTTGATGATTTTAGATTAAACTTTCTTATTTTAAATGATATTATTTTAATTTCAAGTTTAAACGTCTTGATGGTTTGTCGAGTTTGAACTCAAAGATATATTTCGATGACTTGTTTCTTTGTTTTGCTTAGTCGATAGTATCTAATTAAAAAGATTTTAACGTGTTAAGTGAGTGAGTGAGGCTCAATCACTTTTGTATTATTTGACTTTAAATTTACTCAAGATTATATCGATGATTCATTGCGACTATGTCTTAATTTATATGTTGTTAATTCATAAATATTTGTATTAATAACGTAGTAATGTCACTTCTAATGTTTAAATATTTAACTGTTATTTAATATAGAAATATATGAGTTAAATATATTTAATTTAAAATATTTCATATTTGTATTTAACTTAAGTTGCACTCAATTTAATAATAGTCATTTGCTAATTAATAACTACTGGTAATTGTTTAGTTTACTTCAGTAAATTTTTCCCTGTAAATTTCGCAATTAAATTACCGCAGCTTAATTAATGGAAATTTACTTGTATTAAAACGTTCTAGAATAATTATAAAGCATGAAAGATTAAATTCTTGTTTTAGCTCTTTGATTTTAATACATCTTAATCTAATCGTTCTAATTAATTAAATCTAATTTATGAATTAGTTGATTCTAATTGCTTACTCTCATGTACTTGGTAAATACAAGCTGTTGAATGATTTGTACATTTCTGTAACCTTTATGTTACCATATGTATTAGTGACTGAATAGATCATGTGAAATTACTTATAAATGAAAATTAAGAATTTACTTATTAATAACTTTAAAATTGTTACAAGTTACTCATTCAATGAAGAGTGTAAGCTTAGAAAGTTATTATTTATATATGCAATTAGCGAGGTGGTTTTCTTTCAATAGATTTCATTAGTTTATGTGGTTTCTTTCAATATTATCATTTAGTGAACAATGATGTAAATTTATTATCTATGAGTATATTTACAATTATAAATTATGATTTCTTTATGACGTTAATCACGAGTATTTATTTGCGAGTATATTTATCATATTTAGAATTTGTTGATAGTATAATTGTGTGAATATAGTACATATTGCCGATTTCATCTGTGAACAATTTCCGATTTCAAACTTTTCTATATGAAAATTATATATGATTACATTAATAATATAATTATATTAATATAATTATTGATGGGATTATATTAATAATTATACAATGAACAATGTGAATTGCGAAGTTATCAAGTGTTATTTGTAATTCGCCTCCAATAAATAGTACTAATGCTATTCTAACGTTATTCTTGTTGACAAATTTTATTCGGCTCAATATTTTAGAATTGTATATTTGAATCTTCTTTAATTTTAGTTGCGTTATATATAAGTTATCGTAATATGATAACAAATTGCTGTTTAATATTATTGTTATATATTATATTAAAATAAAATAATATTAGAATAAAATAGATTCGTTATTATTCTTGTTATTCTGTCGTAAATATAATGCCTAGTAGACTTATGATATAATACACTAGATTGGTATCAAATCGAAATCTTTTATTTGTCATAAAATGTAACAACAAAATAAATGAATGAATAGACAAAACGCTAATAATATCTCAGAGTAACACCTCGCAATGTATTAACACAATATTCAAAATCAAGAAATTCAATTAATTAAACAAATATAATGGAAAACAGATAACTTAATAATCTTAACCCTAACTATAAACTTAATATTAACACTTTGATAAATATAAAAGGAGACTTAATACAATGTATGATACATGCATAAGATAAAAGCTTAAAGCAATGTGGTAACAGTACTGGAATATAAATCGAGAGGTTCTGGATTTGAGTTCTACATGGCTTACAGTTCACTGTTGTAGTTTATTTCATTAACTTGCTGCACCTTTAAGCAGGGCACGTAATTCGAAAGGAATAAATTCAGGAATAGGAATAATAAAGTAGACATTAAGCAGATAACTTTGATCTTGATTAAAAAAAGACGAGAATGTGAGCAGAATAATGAACTAGAATAAGATGCTCCTGATAAATATTTAATGGACATCACCAGTTTCATTTGATTGCTTAAACTAGAATGATAGAATATTATAGCTATAGAATAGAATTAACAATATAGAGCACTGAAAAAGTTAGAAAATTTGCAGATTATTGCAAAAACTGATTTTTTCTAGAAATTATACATAATAAAGTTGCAATCAAGGCACACAATTTTCTCCTGTTGAACATTTCAAATGGTTTGATTTATTCAAAATCTGCATTTGTTTAATGAATCCACAAAATATATAAAGCTTGAACAGATTTTTATATCCAAAGAGAATATATAGAGAATATGTCTGTATAGTACCTAACTTCTTACTCGATTTACAGACTAAATAACTATTTATTCTATTAAACGCGATATATTAATGCTGACTACAAATCTATTATTATTTATGTAGAACGATAAATAATTTATACAGTATAATAGCTAATTATAAACTATTCTTAAAATAATGCTAAATTAATATAAAATTACAAGCTGATATAAAGATCATAATGTAAATAAAGCGTGAAGTCAATAATGCAAAGCATAATTTCATCAAATATTAAAATTAGATGCGATTTTTACAGTTCGGCTGAATACGAATTGTCATTCAAATTAAAAAAAAAATCAGTTAATGTGATGCTGCAAATTAATAACACTTATCACTCAGTAACAAAATTTCATTCCGCTCTCCAATTATATCACAGTTTATATCATCAGGCCAAGGCCAAGGACTTGAGTTACCTGTCCAAAGCCAGGGACTTGGGCAAACTGTCCATGGCCAAGAACTTAAAATTAGAATATATGATTTTACAACTACTTATCTTAATACACGTTTATGCAGATTTTAAACAAAATAAACAATTAAAACAGAATGGTCAAAAAAGCATTCCCATAAGCATTAGATATTATATCGATTTAACGTAAAATTTCAAAAAGTGAATTTTCTGAACCAGGTCCGTAACCAATATTTGGAAACAGTCCGGAACCCATATTTGGCACCTGTTAGGAACTCATATTTGGAACTCAAATTCAAAATCCAATTTCGGAACCAGTTCCGGAACTAAAATTTGAAACTGGATCCGCAACTCAAATTCGGAACCCAAATTCAAAACCAAAATTTGGAATCAAGATTCAGAACGCAAATTCAAAACAGAAGTGGATGAAGTTACATATCCACATTTTCACCCTATTCAACACTTCTCCCCCCTCTATTCATACCGCACTTCTAATTTTTTATAAATCCAAAATCTATGAATATAATCCTATGTTCGCATGGATAACGCATGGATAATCATCGTTACTGCGAACTATGGGCGATAAGATGTGGATTGAGGGATCACGCAGTAAATTAACGTCCAGCTGAGAGTTGGGATAGCATTGAAGAGGGGACTGCAGATATGTACCTCCAACCCTGTCAATAATACAGTATCATTGAATAGCATAACTCAACATAATGGAAACATAACATAATGAATTATTTGTAACAATCGGTCAAGTTTAAGTGATATATAATATATCGACATACATATACAGTACATATACATACACATACATAATACATATATATGCATGCTAATCCATTATTGTCTATTCTTATATATAATTTATATTATTATATATAATTCAGCGTGAATTAACCCATATATGAAACAAAACATAAACTACAAACAAAATATAAACTATAAAATATAAACTACAAATAAGATGAAGATGAAATGATTACAGTTACGCGTATAATTGAGTTGACTGTATACAAGTGTTTAAATGACCCGATGGATTCCCTCTCTGCCGAACATTTTCTTTATTTTTATTATTTTTATTAAAAAAATATTGCGCTGATTTATTTACTTGTACTATCGCTTGCAAGATATAAAACGAGGCCTCGAGTTCTAGCTAACTCCGCCCCTTTTATAATTAGTTATCCCTGTAACTAATTATATATTACATAATTTAAATTAATAAAACGTCTAATGGATAGTATTTGGGTTATAAATCGAGTTAAATTTGTTGGAAATAGTTAAAAACATTATTTAATAAAGATTACAACGTTATTGATTCAGTGGGCGCAACTGGTTAAAATATTACACCTCGCTATAGATACTGAAATTGATATGGAGCGAAACCTCGTATTCTAGCTAACTCCGTCCGTTTTATAATTAGTTATCCATGTAACTAATTATATATTACATAATTGAAATTAATACACGACTAATTGATGGTATTTTGGTCATAAATCGGGTTAAATTTGCTGGAAATAGTTAAAAACATTATTTAATAAAGGTTACAACGTTATTAATTCAGTGGGCGCAACCGGTTAGAATACTAGACCTCGCTACAGATACTGCTATTACTACTGACTGCTATTATTATTAATACTGAAATTTCATATAAGCTCTATAGTACAATTTTGATTGCAAGGTCCTTGCAATGTTAACAAGGACTTGAGTCTCAAGGCCAAGGATTTGAGTCGCAAGGCCAGGGCCAAGGAGTTGTTCATTGGTACTTAAAGACCGGTCAAGGCCAAGGCCAAGGACCATCACTGGTTTTAACTGAAATTTAAAAATAGAGCGACACACATATATTACAACAACAAAACGCGTACAGGCCGAAACTAAATTGCGATTCGGTTCATTCATGTCATAGTCAAGCTACATTCGTGGCACGTGACGTCACGAATTAACCGGCTGGCTGCCTGGTAAATCCACTGCTGCGACTATGTAAGTAGGGTAAGCAGTATACTAATTGAACTAAATACACAAACTTTGGTGGTTATGAGGTGACTGGTTTTTACTAAATATTCGATACAGCCCGTTTTTTACTGTGTTGTTATAACATTTTTCCTTTCTTAATAATTACTTAGTATTAGATGCGTTTTCTTCAAAATTCACTTTAATCACTATAGGGGAGGGGGGGGGGAGGGTTAATATTATGGTTATTTAAAATTTCCGTTATTGTTAGCTATAATTTAGAGCAACATTTGAGCTCATCCATTGCATTATATCAAATACAAAATGCCCGAGTAACAATGCGTGAAAATCTAAGCCATTTAAATGCACTTTTTCTCTTTAAAGCTTCGAATTGACTTAAAATTTCACACCTCTTAAATTCGTTATAATTGCAATTCGACTATTACAACAAGTAACCCTAAAACTAGCGATCAAAATGAAAAGAACGCTTAAATAATCGTTTAATTATTCGTATAATACAAAGTTTGTGTCAATTAGCAATTATGTAGACCTATAACAATGTCCCGAAGGCGGCGATTAATTTCGTTAAAAATACAAGCGTTCAGCGATTTCCGTAACTAGACGTTGCACTTTGTAAATGAATTTCGATTCTCTGTACAGACATATTTTATATTCAATCAATAATCTATCTTCTGGAATCTTGCGTTATTCAAAAATCAACATAGGGCTTACTGCATTAGAAGTGTAAACAATTATTTTTTAAATAAATAATAAATTTGTAACAAGCTTATCTGTTGAACTTACATTCACTGTTGCTACAAAGCAACATAAAATGTAAACATTTAAATGTAATTTCTTCCAACTCTAATTTATTATTGGATTTATTATTGGCAATTGTTAATTTAATCACACTGCTAATACACGCCTCAATTATAATTTTTGTGTAATAATTGTATTTTAGACATACTGTTTTGCTTTTCAGTTGTTTTTTAACTTAAATCTGCCTATTTAAAATAAACCGATTTTTCAAAGAATCGTCGCATAGAATTTCCAACTGCATTCCAATGCATATTAAACATAGTCGTATGCACTGCAGCTTATGAAGATCCGAAACTTTTCGCTTTATTTCTTTCATTGCTGCATTTGACGCTTTTGAATTGCTTTTATCTGCATCCTAAAATAACTCGCTTTTCCTCGGAAATAACTCGATTTAAATCTATAGCTCGTCATAAAATAACTTGATCGTTTTCTTGCTGTTCGCTTTAAGTTCAGGACCTCCCTTGGACGCACGCAGGGCCGACACGGCCGAGAAACATCGAAACCACTTGGGAGACGAAAGAATCGTTTTTCCAGCATGGCTCGAGGGGAGCGGATTGTCGAGGATATAGTGAAGAGATGATTGACCTAATGACGAAGATAATCAATGGGCCTAGGACAGTAAACGCGATCAGCTGAAGGACAAAACCTTCGCGTGTCTACAACTCGTTTAAGTCTCTCGGGACAAAGTGATCTAATCCATGGAGTATTAAGCAGCAGGGCATCTAGGCATTTCAATAGAGACTGATAATAATTACAGCAACCGCTGCTGCAGCTGACTAACGTTGTTGAATTAAACAATAATTATTGACTAAAACTTGTAATATGTGCTTGCAGTGAGATTATATGATGATAGAAATGCCTATGGTAGAAGCATTTATTCACATCGAACTGACGCCGGGTAGACTCGACAGATCAAGTTTCATCGTCGACAAAACAAGTCAATACTCAATGCTTTGAATTCGTGAATGAAAGCTGACTTTTACCAGACATTGCAAGATGTTTCAAATCTAGTTTAAAAAATTCAAAGCATTTAAAGTGAAAAATAATTCATTTATTACCGAACAAAAATATAATGCAGTTCTGTAATCAATTTAAAAGTAGATATCACAATCTATTCGTTCATTAATCAAATTTAAAATTTAATATTTATTTAAAATTCAAAAGCTATCTTCAGTTAGTATACGCAGTTACTTTGTCTTCTGTAATATTTAACATTTTAGTATTTGCAAAATGTTATAAATGAAAGAAGAAACTCATGCTAGTGTTATCAATTCATTGGTATAGCCAGCAGACGTCCAGATATACAGTAAGCAAAAGTACCTTGACAAGCTGCAAGTGTGACGCTCTGTCACACGTAACGGTCGCTGCTACGATACGATACAAGTTCGATAGCATTCATCAGATTTCTACCTGCAAATTACTCCAGTCTCTGCGTTGAATCGATAATTTCTTGGATATCAATGCTAACTGATGATACTGTTGGACGATGCATGCCGCTAATCAGTATTATATAATTTAATAGCAACACTGAGGTAAGTCTTATATAATGTTGTAATTTATGGTTGAATAATATAAATTTATACTGAAGTACTGATATATAACTGGAGAAAGACTTTTCAAATATAACACTGCAGATTGTAAAAAGAAAATATTATGCAAACGTTAAGTTTGAACGAAAATATTACATTTTAAAACGCACGATTTCATTTATATTTTCGACATTCACGACTTTCAATCTTCTTAAAATCTTCTTTCACGAAACTTTAACTTTAGGCAGTTTTAATATAATGTCTCACTGACAACGGATTGCTTTTGCGTACCCGGTAGCTCAAAAAACTGCTAGTTTCAGTGGAGGATTATAGAGCGGGATCAATCTGATTATGCTCCAAAAACTATTTAAAACAATTCAATCTAAAAGAACAGAAAAGTAGCAAAATGGGTTATTTTAGTAGGCCTACTTTTGTAAAATGGCATTATATTAAAAACTTCAATACGAAATATCAATTACCAAAAGTACATGTATCGATCTGTCTAAACAAAATCGACTCTAATAACGTTTAAAGTAAGCTGCATGTAAGCCTACTTGAAATAATTTGTTAATTTTCGAATGAAAAAAGAATTTATCATAATCTAACCATAATCAACTTTAAAAACAAATCGAAACTTTGCTAACTTAAACTTATTACATTGTATTACGGACTAATATCTTATACTGTTATAATTTTGCTTATAAAAAATAATTATAATTATTATTATATTCTCTATTAAGCATATAACAATAATCAAACTTAGCTTGATATAAGAGTTTGCAAAAGGAACGTTCGTATTAAAACAAAAACACAATTTTTAAGTTTATTAATATTACGTGTTATTTGATTGTAATGCAATATTTAAAGTCTACGATATCGGTCGCTTTGATACGTAACGCAATGTCGCTTACGTAATATCACGTTGGCGCCTACGTCACGTTAAACAAACTTCTATCACGTCATTACGGCGCTTCTGTAACGTTACTGCGCAGCTTTGGGCCATTCAATAACCGCCTTGGGGCATTATGGATGTACGCGTCTGACGCAATCAATAAACTTTACTGTTTCGAATATATGCAGTGTTTATTATCTATGTGAATAATTGAATTTTACTCAAAACCCATAATGGACTGTTATCTAATACTCTAAATTACATTAGCAGAATATACTGACTAGTTGCATTAACTTTTTTAAAGGTACGCCTTTTGAAAAAAGGGTATTGTTATCATTGACTTTTTCAATAAAAAGCTTTTCGTAAGAGAAATATTTGTAAATTTAGCTCAAAATGACTCGTATTGTTCTAATTTTATCTTTAATTAGCGTTCGTTTATATTGATAGTCGTAAGATTTTCATTCGGGTTCAATGTAAAAATGTAACATTCTGCTGAAGAAAATAAGGTTGCAACAATAGCGGTTTTTATAAAGAATTATTTTAAACCAAATTATGACGTAAACGTGAGATTGTTAATTAGAACTGTTATGCTGATTAATAAATAAGGTTATTGAACTCCCGCTATTTCGTTAACTTTCTTTTCGTTTATTTTTGTACATTATTCTCATATACTGTATAAAACTATAGTTATTTGGCAGCAACAACTTTGTTTCTGAATATTATTCTATTAATCACATATAATTTTCTTTATCTTCATGTCTTTGAGTTTTTGTACAGAACTTTTACAAATCTATTTTTATTCAAACTTTTCTCACTCTTGAGATATCACTATATATATTTATTTATATCATTATA